>OX101783.1:66003456-66296401 GCA_944452715.1 Ophion slaviceki | reverse complement strand
AAAGACCGAGATACCAAGAACGAACAGAAAGAGAGAGCACAGTATCCAGCCAGCCACGAACAGACAAACACCACCAAAGACGTGGACAGTAATGCGAAAATGACAATGCGAAAACTGCGAGCACTAAATCTGCGAGAACGAACCTATGGTTCCAAGTGTAAAGGGCTCGGAAAACGCCGCGATATCATGAAGAACATCTATGAGTGGTTCGAGTTCTGAGGAAAGCAGCTTAGAACTCTCCCTTGAGCACTCGAAATCACTATATATATCTTCGGTTAAGATCCCAAAGATTCTACCTCACGGATTTGACTCCACTTGAGCAAAGACGCTTGTAACTTGCTATTGCTCGCAATCTAGGAGGCTCGATTCACCTCGCTTTACGTGATAAAAGCCCTCGGTTGCGGCGTTTTTATTCCCACCAGTCTCGCCCTCTTTCTCTCTCGCTCATACATATAGGGATGTATATATATGAATGGGGATAAGTTCTGGATTTTCTCTTTCACCTTCGACCGATCGAAGAAACGGGGATTCGAGGGAATTGGAACGTTCACTTTTCATTGTAAACCTGCAAGGTAGGTTTTCCTTCGCCATTTCTTTGCAAGCTTTTCTCACATCACCGAGATTATTAGATCGAGCGCTATCCATTATACGGACTGACAGGAATCATACTAATGAATGACGTTATAGTTTGCAACGTTGAAATGCAACTATTTTGTTCTTTTTCATTTCTTATTTCTTTATTTTTATCATACAAAGTCTTTTTTGGAAATCGAGGTCGTAAATTTCTGATAATAATGGTTAGAAACGTTTGAGAGATTTTCACGGCTGCAGCTGGTCAAGAAAAAATTCAGTGATTGAAAATAATTGATTTTCGTTGCAACGATGCAAACCTCAACGTAATACCAACGAGGCACTGTCATAGACCGTGTGTTGAGGGAAAAGGACCAATGAGGTGGGAACTTTCAAATAAATCTTATTGGCAGTTGCTCTGAATGTCGATGAGACTTCATTCCGCTGTATCCACTCCTGCTGATGTTTTTTTAATCAGGTGCAACAAGTGTCTTTTGACGACTTTACACTCATGGGAATTACGCAGTCAAGTTCATCTCGCTGGATCAGTTGTCCAATGGAACTCTCATTGCGAACCGTCACTTTGCGTCTTAGTTGATGAACTTTTTTTGTTCGTGATTTGAATGGAGGCTTCCTGGTCATTGGGTTTGGGAGATTTTTTTTTTCAAGTGCGAGGTCGGCAACATCAAAAATTAATTTAGAGAAAACTGTTGTATGGAATAAAACTTTTCTTATTATTTGTAGTTTGAGGACACAGTAACAAAGAATTATCAACAATAAAATAAGAATAATTATTGGACCTGCAGAGATTTGGACCCCTATTTCAACAATGTTTGTAGATTATTCTCACTTTATTGTTGATAATTCTACTCTGTCCTCAATCTACAAATAACAAAAGGGTTTCGATTCCCTACAAGAGTATTTTTTTAAATTAATGTTTTAAATTGCCTACCCCTCGCTTAAAAATAAAGTAATAAAAATATCTCGAAAATGGTTCACTTTTGCACAAAGCATTACTGGGTTATTTGATAGCGGAAAACATGTCCTATAATCCTTCCACGGGATCGTTGCCATGCCCTGTATTTCAATTGATTAAACAAATAATATGATCCCCGATATCTACAGTGTTCAAAATCGAATCGAAAAAAAATACAAAAAATAAATTTGCCATTTATTTTGTATTTTTCGTCAACAGCGATGTCCGTTTGACGGGGGAGATAAAAAATTGCGAACATTCGAACAAAACTAATTATATCTCATGTGAAAAAGAAAAAAGTCTCGCGGTCTCTGGCTTCATTTTTCTCCATTTGTATTTCTGTGCAGTGTGGATAATGGATGCATTTAAATGGAACAATGGCAAAATTGCGAAAGTCAGTGAATGTTGAGGAGATATAAGGTTCATGGGCCTGTATAAGGTACACAGATACAAACGCGAGCGTGTATTAGACGGAAAGGAGGAGAAGCGGAGAACTTATCGATTCGACGTCGTCGTCAGCACGCGGCCTTGTCACGGCGTCGAATACCCACCGTTATTTCGACGCATTGTCAATAATAAATGCGAAGGAGCGGAGCATGTGCGAACACTTTGGGAATATCTGTGGATTCGTGCGGCTAAAAGTTAAGTCGAGCCAGAAATGTGTGCTCTTTTCGTTTCCCTGCAGTCGTTACGTGGCCTCTTGTGCCGAACGAATTAGACATTCCCGGCTAGAAATGTTGCTACGGGGCAGACTAGAGCTGCATCCGGGATCCCAGGTAGGAATTGACGATGAAAAAAGGACTCGCCATGCTCTGAAACAAGGCTCACATTTTTTAATTCAGGCTGAGCACCAGCCTGATTTCAGGCCTAGCTGAACCTCTGAATGATAACGCGGTTTCAGGCTCTTGCACACAGGCTTGATCAAAGGCTGGTAGAAAAGCCTGTACTAAGCCTGAAACGACGAAACAACAAGGCTCGAAACGAGCCTTAATAAAGCCTTCACGAGCATTTATGACCAAGCTTTTCCCAAACTCTTCCCGAGGCTATATGAGGCCCGCTTTTAGTTTTCTATATTCTACATTGGGGTAAATTTAATAAATTTGTAAAGAATTCATTTGATTTATTATATATATTTATTATTTGTTATATTATTTGTTACAAAATATATATAAAAAATATTTTAAAAAACAATACGTTATTTTATCGCGTACTTTTATTTTCGTATATACTTTTTTGTGTACCTCATAAATATCGATAAGAGCATATGTTTAAATGTTCTGAGCTGCCTCCTTCGCTTTCGTTTTTCGTGCCTTCGCACCCGACAAATTTATGGCTAAATTTTTTTTTCATACAAGTACAGAAAAAATATTATTTTAAACTTATTTTATTTTATCACAACCTGAAACAAGCCTGCATCCAGCCTTGATTTTTCAGCCTCAAAATTCACCGGCTGAATAAAGCTTGAAATAACCCTGAGTTTAGGCTAAGCAGCCAGTCTTGGTTTCAGGCTGCTCCAAACGATGCAATGAAACCTGGGCCAGGTCTGTCTCACTCAGGCTCGGTGAAACAAGGCTCGCACAAGCTTGTTTCCATCGTCAGCCTTTTAATTTCCTACCTGGGACCGTATTCCGTACCACGGCACGGTACAGGCCACCGGATCAGAGCTTTACCGGGTGTGAAACGTTTTTTTGAATCCGGCCATGACGCGGATGCCGGTAACGTAACTGATCCGTATACCTTTTCAGGCTCTGATCCGGTTGCCGTATCTATGCCTGAAATGAAAATAAGTCCAAAAATGACGATAAAAAAAATTCTGGTAGTATTTTTTGTATCCATATGCGTTATTTATGATACTGCCTATGTGATAATTGGAATAAAACGTATCCTGCCTCGTTGAAGTTTTTTTACCTTCCCTCGGAATTGAATCTACGTCTTCTAATTCTAGAGCTGAGCGGGCTACCTATTTAGCCATTTAAAAACTTTCGTAAACTTTCTTTTTTTCTTTGCATATTTTTATCATTCTAATTCTATTCTAAAGAATGTCAATAATTTTATTCATGGGGTTGAAGATTGCGTCGCTGCAATGCAACAATAATTCTATTTTACCGGATTTGTTCTGCCTATTTAGGCTGTGAAAATAACTCAAACGTTTTTACATATTTTCATTAGAGTGTTACGACCGGAATTTGCAAAAAAGGCTTCTGATGATGGTTTGTAAAAAAAATGTTAAGATGTGCCAATAACATTTAATTTGTTTGATTTGATTGACTACCTTTTGATGATGATAAAAATAAACGAATGAAAAGGGAAGGAAAAAAGCGTCGCATTCCCACGATGCAAACTTCAAATTTATTTTTATTCCTTTTGTGTATCTTGATTTGATGATGACGGCGTCCGTATGGACACCATATTACTTTAAGGCGGTCCTCTAGTTTCTCGGCTCGAAAAAATCGATTTTTTTTTTTCATAAATCACATCTACAACATGTGTAGAAAATGTGTGCCAAAGGATTTTTCGACATTCGAAGTGGTTCACAAGTTACGGCCCTGGAACGGAGCAGGTATACGGAGCAGGTATACTTTCAAACGCGTTTTTCTCGAAACACCATTTTTCGAAACGGTGACCACGATATTTCAGAAACTAATGCACCGATCTTCTTCAAATTTATACAGCATCTTTAATATGTTATAAGCCAGCGATTGAACTAGGATTATCATGATTGCTTCGATAGTTTTTTTTGTACGAGCGAAAAACTTAAGAAAAAATTAGTAAAAAATAGAATGTAATTTTCAAAAGTGTATAAAAAAGTCAATTTTTGTAATTTAGAATTCACTCTAGTCAATCGCTAGTCTTAAATATGAAGATTAAAATGCCGTTTGGTTTTTTGATTTCAGATAAGCAGAACAGCCGCAATCTTGGTCACCGTCAAGCACTTCTTTTACTTGATGTCTTCCTGTCGGCCACTATAACGTTTATTCTATTATATATTTTGACTTCAAAAAATTTCTAAAGCTTATTTAAATGTTAATAAAGATTATGCAAAAACAATGAGATTGATTATTTCGATGCTTTGCCCGTAATCGATCAGGCCTTGAACAGGTAACCTTAACAGAGCCATGTGGGGGACGCATTGCGGATCGTCTGATGTAGGCCTGATTAATGCTGCTTTCTTACATCGGTATCTGGGTACTACTGATCCGGCAGACATACGGCGCCGATCAGGCACGGACTCCGGCGCCATAACAAGGTCCTCGCAAGATTACCTGATTCAGGACTGATCAGTTTGTCTTTATCACACCCGTTCTCCGGATTCACTGATCCAGTAAATATACAGCACAGATCGCGCGGGCGGTTCTACGGTATTCCCGACCGTATCTTCAAACCTGCCTGATCAGTGATCCGGCTGCCGAAACAACATTTCCAGTCGGGTTAATTGAGGAGGGCCATCAGAAAAAATTTGCTGACTTCCATGATTTTTTTTTAAAGCAAAGATTCGTTCACCATTTTCGAGACTTGGGGTATGTTTTATTACTACTTTTCGCAGTTACATGATATTTTGTTAATTAATTTTTCAAAATGGCGGAGGATTGGCATGGTCTTCTAAACTGCATTTTCAAAACTGACCTGACGTATAGCTACAAAACTAATCGACCGATTCTGATGAAATTTGGTGTACATCTTTTTAACCTTATCGTTCAAAACATGCTCGTAAATATGTTTTAAAATTTAAAAAGAAGTATTTTTCTATTGCAAAACGAAGCCTTTTTTCGGAAAATTCAATCTTTTTATTTCAAAGCGTACCATTTAATCGATTTTCAACATTTCTCACTTTAACTTGATTCATGTTCTGCGTATGAGTGTTTTTCACTTTTCACTTTAAATGCTAAAAAAGGAAATTTTCATGAATGTTTTTGATAGGTTTATATTATAGATATTGATATAAAAGTTGTTACAATTATAAAATACACTTTCGAAATACATTTTAAAAAAATGTATGTATTGATGTAACCCAAACAAACTTTAAACGCGTTTTTCTCGAAACAACGTTCTTCGACGGCTTGTTGATAAAATCTTCGAAACTACTGAACCGCTCCTTATGCAATTTTAACCACATATTCTTTACAACTATAGGTATAGCGCATATCAAGGATTTTTTAAATTTTGATATTTACTTTTTTTGCCGAAAACGGTGAAAAAACACGTTTTTTTTCGATAAATGTCCGCCATTTTGTTATTTTTGCATACATCAAAAATCGTATGATATGCGCTATGGACATCAACATACTGAATCCAAAACCGTTTGATTTTTTTGTTTCGGATGATCCATCTCCGAGATTCCTCAACAGTGCAGACCTACAATTTCTTGGGCCATTTTTCTAACTACCATTCTCGTCTATAAATACCCATATAGGGTCACCTGTCGTAACAAAAATGCCAGCATTCAGCCATTCAACGGTTTGCTGATAATCGGCCAATAATTCGTCGACCAGCATTGGGGTACTGTAGGTGGATGAACGGCTTGCCAGATCTATGCCAGCCATTCGTGGGCCAATACTATCGCACGGATAATATGGCGATCAGCATTGGGGTATCGTAGGCAGATGAACGGCTTGCCAGATCTATGCCAGCCATTGGTGGGCCAATACCATCGCACCGATAATATGGCGATCAGCATTGGGGTATCGTAGGCGGATGAACGGCTTGCCAGATCTATTCCAGCCATTGATGGTTTGTTTTTGGGCGTTTTGCAAATGCAGGTCGTTAAACTGTGACACGTAAAAACAAAGGAGAAGGTTTCGAAAAGCATATCCTACTGATGAAGCTGAAATTTTGCACCGACCTTCTTTTCAATATTTTAAGAGAAACTTGAAAAGGATATTGGCGACTAGCAATAGTTTTCGATATATCGGATATTGAAAGTTATTTATTGTACTGCGCTTCTACTATATTAAATAAATCCAAACAAAGCCATCCCACATGGCAAGTGATATGCAGATACGGGCGAGCACTGTTTGCCAGGAAGCAGCGCGGCCGGAGGAGTGGGGGGTATCTATGGGATATATAGATATACTCGTATGGCGTGAAATAATAAACTTTACAATGCGATGTATGGAAAACTATTGCTAGTCGTCAAAAATCCGTTAACGGTTTTTCTCTCCTCTCATTATCTCTTAGGATAATGAGAGGAAGTTCGGTGCAAAATTTCAGCTCGATCAGAGAAGTATGCTTTTCGGAACTTCACCCAAAACGAGCGAGTTATTTTTACAGCCTAAATGGACCAAAAAAAATTGTCGATAAACTTTAATGTCAGGAATAAAAGTATCGGCATAAAAGTAAGGAACGAACAAACGATGGGTTCTGTAAGTGTTAAAATGGCTAAGTGGGTAGGGCGCTCGACACTAGAACGAAAGGCGCAGGTTCGATCCCGATGAAAGGTACAAATTTGAACAATGCAGAAACTGTTTTTAATGCAATTATTCTATGTACATGGACATAAGTAAAGCATAAGAAAACAAAAAAGATACTACTAGAAGTTTTATATTCATAATTTGTCAATTTTTTGTTTTTCATTTCCGGCAGAAGATCCGGCAGCCGTTGCTGGGCCAATATGGGCGTATGATAGTTGGCCCAGTCTTAGCAGCCATTCATGGTTTACCATTACCAACCATGCATGGTGCGGATCTGGCCCGTTTATATAGCCATTACCGCGCCATCGTTTGTTCTCTGGCAACCAGTCGTGGGCCATTACTGTGCCGATTGTAAAACCCTATTTGGGTAGTGACCTGAATCAATAAAAAAATGTTTTATGTAATTCGAAAGCGTATTTATTAAGTGTAACAACTTTTATATCAATATCTATAATATAAACCTATCAAAAAAATTCTCGAAAATAGCCTTTTTAGTCTAAAGTGAGAAGACCCCTTAATGAAAGCAAAATTTTCGTCGTGTTTTTTCGGATTAATCCCACCGATGCTCGCGTCACGCCGTCTGACAACATCCGCCGCAACCCGTTTCGAAGGCCGTGCCATTCCTCCGCTATTTTTAAGACGTAATGACATTTTTTTAAAAAATACTATGTAACCGCCATAAGTAGTAATGAAACATACCCTAAGTTTGAAAAATGGCGAACAAATTATTCCTTAATTAAAAAATCATGAAAATCAGCATTTTTTGTTTGTTTGAAGGCGAAAAAAAATCGGAAATAAAATCCTAAAAATAAATGCGGAGAATCCCAGTTCAATGTAAGGTAGATGGCCCAGTAATCGTCACCTTAAGCAGATCGCTTGACTTTGCAAATTTATATAGCTCAACTATGAAAGTGAGTAAAAGTTATTTTAAGTCGTTCTTAATCAGTTGTGTATTACGAAGAAGAAGGTCGTTGTGAAATTCCCGTGCCTGGTACAGTTTTCGAGAAAATATTTCGTAAAGGTTACAAGCTGCTATTGTACGAGTCATCGTCATGTCGCCACAACAGTTGGTCCGGTAATCGCCATGGGAACGTCCCACTAATCGTCACATGCGTGCAAACTGCTTTGCACCCTTATATACCTTTAAAAAAAATTGTTTTTTTTTTTATTGTCTTAAATTGTGTATAAACATGTCGAAAATAATATGCAAAAGTTATTTTAGGTGGACATTTTTTTAAGACATGTAGAAAAATGGATTTAAAACTTTAAACACGTTTTTTATGAAGAAATGTTTTCAAAATCGGGCGGACTTGTAGGTCCTGCATTTTTTGACCGATTGACTTCAAATTTCAACTATAACTTCTTAGATACATTTTATAGCGATGTACACACGATTTTTACAATCGTTTAACAATTGCGATTTTTTGGAAACGAACAAAGGCCGTTGTTTCATTCGAAAATGTGACTTTCTTAAAAATCGGGCTAGATGTACAAAAATAAATATTTTATAATAATCGTGTGTACTTCGGTACCAAAACTCATGTAGATTACGGGGAAAAGAAAATTCTTCTGGGTGCACATGTGCGACTCCAACGAGTCCGCTCGTTGGAGGTACCTACAGATATGTGAAATAAACCCTCTAAACCTCGTTTTAATTGCTTTATTATTATTTTTTTTTAATCCCAAAGAGCCTTGTTTTCCGACCATCGAAAGGTATATAAGGCCTCAACTAATTATGCAAAGGTTCGTACAACTTTGTTGACTCGATTATGTCTGCATATAGAACGGCAGAATAATTTTTACGCACTCTGTCACAAACTTTATGATTTTTATTAAAACATTTGATAAAGAGTTTGAAACATAAATTTCCCTTCCATGGAATTTTGTTAATTTCAAAAATAAAATAATTATTGCCTATTACGTCAGAATTATAATTTTTATTTATTTGTAGTCATTATAAACAACTATTTTTTCATAAAATAATTTTTAATATTATTTCGATCGAGTGCTGTTCACCTGTGTTCACGACATACCCAGTTATCAACATGGTCACAACCCAGCAATCGACAACATTTATTTATATGTATATCTTTTTACAATCGCGAATATGTGTAGGACGATTACTGGTCCGTGGATCCTTCAGACAATGCTAATTACGGACCCAATATTTCTTTGCTGATTTTCTATAAACTAATATTCGATTCGTGAGACTCTTTTTTTGCTAACATTGTTCCGGATATCGACAGCCGTGGCGATTAATCGGCAGAGTGTTTACGATGCTGAACCGGTAATCGTCATATATGAAAATTCGTTGAAATTAAACATAAAACTATAATTTTTTATGATGAACGCAAAACTAAAATCCTTGTTAATCACGTGAAGGAAAACTTACTTCGCGCAAGTCCACAGGCATTCTCAAATCACCCGAGATGTGACATGGTTCACGTTAACCTCCTAATGAAGGATTCGGCCGAAATGACAGCTAGACGTCGTAGCGGAATATACTTAATTTGATTATTCTTTTATACGTATACTTACGGGTGTGAAAATGTAATACAACATAGTAAATACCTCCTGAAAGCTAATATACCACAGATCTGCACGAAGGACTGATTTTTATCTTAAAATACTTATTTAATGGGTAAACATGACAATCACTAGGACCCTGACGGCCACTGGGCCGATTACCTTAACTGAAAACTGTAAAAACAATTTTTAGTTACATTGAACTGGAATTACCATCGATCGAAATGAATTATTTTTGGATTTTTTTAGCGGTGCCTATAGTTTTCCAAATTAATTGTGTATTTCGTGGAATGAATTTGATGGACGGAATGGGTTGAAAATTCGCATTATTGGATTGCAACGAATTTTCCAAATTATTTTTAATCGTTTCCGTGAATATTTCAAATCAATTTCGAATCAGATTAAGTTGTACTTTCAAATAATGTAGCCACTGAATTTCAAGGGGATGTTTACTCATCGACGAATAAACAACCTTAATAATAGATCCTATTTCCCCAGGGCTTTCAACTGTTCTCGAGAGTTACGTTATTCGCGTTACATTTTTTATGGATAGCCGTAGGTACGCAGGAGGATAACAAGGATGCAGCGGTGCACACGTAAACGAGGGTAAACCGGAAACGGGACACTGGGAAGGGCGATCGACACGCAATGTGGATGAGCGTGGGTATCGATCCTCGAAGCAATACGTGCAAGCGGTGGGTATATAGATTTAACGTTAGAGCTTAAGGGGAGCTACCTTAGTAAACGGCGAGGAAAACAGGTAAGCTTCGGGAATTTTTATCTCAAAAACTAATATTTCGATTGGATCCGGGTTTTTTTTATTGGGAAATATGTACAATGAGGTGTGTTTAGGAATTTTGTCCAAATTTTTTCCAAATTTTTCCAAGAATTTGGATAGAATATTCTTCGATATTTTTTCTCGTTCGCCGCGTAGGGTTTTTTCATTTGATTGAACCATTGCTTTTTTATGCAATGTGTATGCAATCCAAAATCGTCGGAAATTGCGAACGAAAAACGAATGTTAAATTAAAACGGTCGCAATTGCGTCAAAAATGAAAATTTCAAAAAAATCCTACGTGGCGAACGAGAAAAACTATCGAAGAATATTGTATCCAAATTTGGACAAAATCGGACAAGCCGTTTTCGAGATATATCTGGCACCGACTTTGTAAACTATGTTTCGAGATAATCGCGTTTAAAAAATTCCTAAACATATCTCAATGTACATATTTTCCAATAAAAAAAACTCGGATCCAATCGAAACATTAGTTTTTGAGATAAAAATTCCCGAAGTTTACCTGTTTTTCTCGCCTTTTACTCCGGTACCTCCCCTTAAGTTTCATTTGATCACTACATACAAGGACAAAAATAGTGACCCATTAAAAATAATAATATTCGATTCAAATAATAATATTGTTTTTTATTGTCCAAAATATTGTTTTTACCAAGGGAATAAAAATAAATTATAATTTGGGCCACGATTCTTCGAATATTGTCAATTTGTCACGAAAGGAATTTATCAAAAGCAATACACCGAAAATTCGTCTTTTTAAAAAATAGATGTTGAAAATTTGATTAATGTCATAAATTGATTACACAAGACATTTGGAAAAGTGAAGAAAAAACAGCACTCGTCTGATTAAGGGGGAAGACCGTTTTATAATGTAAAGAAGAGCTTATGGCACAAAATGAACTCCACGCGACGAAGCTGAGGGATATTTCAAGGCCCCGGAATCGCAGGTCCAACCTCCTTGGAGCGGTCCAGTTGAGTCAAATGACGGTTTATGAATTTTTTTTTCAATCAACCTTAAAAAAATGTATACGAGGCATAGATTAGTTCTGTAGATGCTATTTTTTTCATAAAATATGTAATTAAAGGGCAAGATTGTGCATTTTTACATTTTTATTACGTAAATAAGAAAAACGAATAAAAAAGCATAACATTATCTATGATTATTATGAAAAAACTGCATAAGCGAATGTTTTATAAAACTCAGGATAAAATATTGAGTCATTTATAATTATGCCTATTTATATTTATGTCACGAGATTATTTATTATTGCCGTTAATTAATATTAAGTGTTGCGGAATTACAAGTTCGCGGACATTGAGGTTGGCAGTCTTCATTCGCCAGCCAAGATTCGCAATCTTCCATCAAACCTTGATGGTTCAATATTGAATATATATGGTTTACGATGGGTAAGATGGTTTATTTTCTAAAAGTTTGCAATGTTTGGTTTGCGTTAATCCGTTGTTAGAAATGGTTCATCATGGTGCCAAGTAGCCAAAAAAAATTACATCGCCCGTAGCGTGAAAGTCTTGCCCATCTGCACGTGACATTACATACATTACACTATTTTTTATCTCTGGTGTTTTGAGGTGAAACATTTTTTTTTAATTGGTAAAGTATCAGTATAGTCTGGGAAATAACATTAATTCAAAAAAAATGTAATCTTGGATTGTGGCTGACGCTCCAACCTCTTTAAGGGGTGAGTTGCAGTCAGAATTTTCAAAAAATCTATTTTTTAAAACATTTTCTTGAAGTATGATGTTTCGAAAATATTCCCTGAAAATTTCAAGTCAATCCGATGAAGAGTTTCCGGGATATTCCACAATTAGTGAAGGGGCGTCGGGTCCCCATAGCAGGTAGCGGCTGACAAACGCGCAAGCGATAATACCCGGGAAGGCAGAATGCTTCGAAGACAAGATCAAATTGATATTTTGGAAGCTTCCACATCGGCAGAAGCCCTATTGCATGGGCCAGGAATTGATGATTCGATGTAAGTAATTTTTTAATTAGTATTTCTATACATAAATCAGGTGTAAAATTGGAAAACTCTTTTAGAAATTTTTAAAAATGTATTACTCAAAAACTATGAAGTTTATCAAAATTTTATAAAGAATACTTTCGTTTAAAAAAGTCATGAGGGGTAACCTGTCCTTAAGACCCAACATTTTTGAGTCTTGCCATTTTTAATGTGTTTTCCTGTAAACCACTTTTCCGTAAACCTCGTACAGGATAACTCAAAAACTATCCGATCGATAATTTTGAAATTTTGCACACTTCAAGATAATATAATTGCCGTCAATGCGAACCTAAAGTTACGTGAAAATTATTCGCAAAAACTACTTTTCCATAAGCAAATACTACAGTAAACAGTTCATAAAAAATAGAACATGTTTTCAGACATGTACCATTTTTTGGAATTTTCACTTTTCTTTGGATTTTTCAGGGTCATATAGAGCGTGCGGGTCTTGAAAATCTAAAACTTCTAGGCTCTGATTTTTCAGATCAATGCAAACATTTGAAAAATTAAAACATGTAATAATGTGTACATAACATTTTAATTATGTAGAATAAATAGTCTGTAGAATAAATAGTTTCCGGCTGCCTGAAGGGATCTCTCCCCTTAAAAGCACAAACCTTGAGAACTGTATAAACGCATGCCCCTCAAACGTCATGAGGAAACACTCGGGGAATCTCTTTTTAATGCAGTGGTTTTGCGAGTGCTTCCGAAGAGGTTAAGGAAATTCTTGAGGAATCAAGTGCATGGATAAGCGGACGTACATGTGACAAGTCTCTCGCCTATACGGAGGGCTCTTAAAAGCTCCCGGATGCGAGTAAATATTCTCGAGGAGTTGTTTAACATCCTTTACCCAAGAAAAACTTGGCCAACTCGGTTAGGTCGCAGACTAAGACTTTGGCGATGAGGTCTAACTCGCGCACACATGCCTCACAAAAAGGAGCGGAGAAAACGCCCAATAAACTTGCCCTTCTCCACTTTCTGCAAGAATCTATCGATTCTCGTCTAATAAAAAAAAGTTAAAAATCTCCGTAAGAAAACTGGTCTCTACCTCCGGAAATCTTCGAAAGAGTCTCGAGCCCCTATTGAATTGAAGTATCACGAGAGACGCCTAAGGGACGATAATGCACCGTCCGAAGGATTCATCTGTTATAAAGTTTTCGTTAAGCGCCACGATTTTTTCGTTCGACTTTTTGCCCAATTTATTGGCACATCTGTAGGATATTTAGGTAATTACCCGGCTTTTTTTAGCACTGAGAATGCTTTTGAAACTGTATATGTTTGTTGAGGTAGGCTGGATATAGGGTTCTGAGGATATTCCACGAAACTAAATGTCTGCGATATATATATATATATATATATATATATATATATATATATATATATATATATATATATTGTAACGTTGCGTTACCATATAGAGACTATCCGAGAAAGGTGAGGTAAGCGGGCTGGCGTAGCTCAGTTGGTCAGAGCAGTCGACCGGCAATCGAAAGGTCCCGGGTTCGAATCCCGGCCCAGAAGCGCACCGCATTTTTTTCGGATAGTTCTCTTGAGTTTTTTCAGCGGATTATAAATGGCGCCCAACAGCGGCCCACGGCCGAATCAAGGATATACCGAACCAGAATTGTTCTTGATTGCCGTGGAAAAAAGAATCCCCTCCCTGAGATAAGAGAGTCTCACTGAGCTAGCCCCTCCCTTACCCTTCCCCCTTCCGTCCCTCAGACAATCCCCGCGTCTGTAGTACCCCTTCCCCCTTCCGTCCCTCAGACAATCCCCGCGTCTGTCGTAGTTCCCGTTGCGTTGAGATATTAGTTTGGGCAAAAATTTCGAGTCGACCCTTCAGAGCCGGATCGACTCTGGCAGGGGGGTTTGTAACGTTGCGTTACCATATAGAGACTATCCGAGAAAGGTGAGGTAAGCGGGCTGGCGTAGCTCAGTTGGTCAGAGCAGTCGACCGGCAATCGAAAGGTCCCGGGTTCGAATCCCGGCCCAGAAGCGCACCGCATTTTTTTCGGATAGTTCTCTTGAGTTTTTTCAGCGGATTATAATATATATATATATATATATATATATATATATATATATATATATATATATATATATATATGGTTGGTAGGTTGGTTGGTTGGTTGGTTGGTTGGTTGGTTGGTTGGATGGATGGATGGATGGATGGATGGATGGATGGATAGATGAATGGATGGATAGATGAATGGATGGATGGATGGATGGAAGGATGGATGGATGGATGGAAGGATGGATGAATGGATGGATGGATGGATGGATGGATGGATGGACGGACGGACGGACGGACGGACGGACGGATGGATGGATGGATGGATGGATGGATGGATGGATGGATGGAAGGATGGATGAATGGATGGATAGATGGATGGATGGGTGGATGGGTGGGTGGGTGGGTGGATGGATGGATGGGTTGGTGGGTGGCTGGGTGGATGGATGGAGAGGGTCTCTCTCTCTCTCTCTCTTCTTACACACAGAATGGTGTTAGAGTTTGCACTGTTCGACCGCAACGAAAGTTTTAGTTTTTACAGCTGTATATGTTTGGGGAGGTAGGCTGGGTATAGGGGTCTGAGTTAGATGAATGTCACATGAAACTAACGCTACCCCCGCTCTACTGCCATTGTGTTGTAGTAGAGTGGGGGAAGCTGCGACATACCGAATGCTTGTGATCGGTTAAAAAATGCCCTCTCCCCACCCAATTCTAATCTTGTTATTGATTAAAAAGTTATATTACCTCAATCTATCAATATTTTTTGAAAATTAATCAAAACCAAGTCATATTATTTACATTCACCTGTTTTTTTTATCACCCGTAATGTCTGATTAAATTTTCAATGCCATGAGATAGTTGCACTTTGTGTAATATCTGTAAATGTTTTTATAAGATCGATCATTTTGGAGTGAACTAACAAATTTGAATCTGCATTTGTTTAGTTAGCTTTACAAAAAAATCAGACTATGAAAATGTCTACCCGTTTTTTTAAGGTTTAAATAATGAATGCACATCGCAAGAATGATATACAAAAGGAAGTATATGCGAAGTTTTTTTAATGTTCAGATTTTATATTTCGACGCGCCTGTGAGCGCTCTGAAACGCACGAAATGCACGTTTATAAACAAATGAATAACGATTTTTCAGCGGAAAAAAGAAAAAATTATTCAAAATGATGCCATTTTGCAAAAACACCATGTCTTTCAATAATCATGTGTACTTGTGTATCAATACTAATGTGAAGGACGAGAATTTTTTTATTTCCGTTCTAGGTGCTAATCCATAACGTGTCTGCGTCCTTTCCCACAGCGCCTAAAAACACTTTAGGTAGCTGCGACTAAACCGCCATTTTGTATTTCTTTTCGTAAATTTTTTTTTCGTTTGCTCATGTGTTATTAACACATTGTACGTTACACATGTAGTACTAACCCGCCAAACTCCATTTTGATTACCTTTTCAGTATTCTCAAAAAAAATCCCAAAAAATCTAATTTCTCGGTGAATCACATACAGGGGGTAAAACAAGTATTTGTACACGGCGTCTTTTTCAAATTATCCTACGAAAAAAATAAAATGCTTTATCAAGTTTCTGTGTTCGATAGCTTATCCTAAATATACATGGTGTCTGTTAACAAAAATCTTGGGAAAACACGAACAAACAAAGTCAAATTAACAACAGTTTCGGGTGAGATGTACAAATACTTTTTTTTACCCACTGTAGATGTACGCCTTGAGGGATCTGCATAAACTTGAAATTTAAAAAAATACGAGTTTTCTTTGCAACGAAAATTTTCGTAAAAATCCCGAAAATTGACCGTGTTAGGAAAATTTTCGTGGAGGGTCAGATCGCGCACTGCGCTACGTCGAATTCGATTCGTTGAGGTTTTTCTCGATACTACGTTTTACGAAATAGTGTAAATCGTATCGCTAATTCATTTGACCAGTTCACTTTAAATTCGGACAGTGCTTAGTTTACGACATTTTTCATTATATGACCGGATTATTTTTTAAATATGTTTATCCATTTGTTGATAATACATTATTAAAGTTGTTATTTTTCGGTCGAAAATCGTTCAAAAAAGGAATAAGCAAGGCCCTTCTAAATCATTCGTAAATTACAGTGGTGCTTAAGGCGGCCTCTAGTTTCTCGGGTCGAAAAAGTCGATTTTTTTTCTTCATAAATCACATCTACAACATGTGTAGAAAATGTGTGCCAAAGGATTTTTCGATATTCGAAGTGGTTCACAAGTTACGGCCCTGGAACGGAGCAGGTATACGGAGCAGGTATACTTTCAAACGCGTTTTTCTCGAAACACCATTTTTCGAAACGGTGACCACGATATTTCAGAAACTACTGCACCGATCTTGTTCAGATTTATACAGCATCTTTAATATGTTGTAAGCCAGCGATTGAACTAGGATTATCATGATTGCTTCGATAGTTTTTTTTGTACGAGCGAAAAACTTAAGAAAAAATGAGTAAAAAATAGAATGTAATTTTCAAAAGTGTATAAAAAAGTCAATTTTTGTAATTTAGAATTCACTCTAGTTCAATCGCTAGTCTTAAATATGAAGATTAAAATGCCGTTTGGTTTTTTGATTTCAGATAAGCAGAACAGCCGCAATCTTGGTCACCGTCAAGCACCTCTTTTACTTGATGTCTTCCTGTCGGCCACTATAACTTTTATTCTATTATATATTTTGACTTCAAAAAATTTGTAAAGCTTATTTAAATGTTAATAAAGATTGTGCAAAAACAATGAGATTTATTATTTCGATGCTTTGCCCGTAAAAAATTATTGAAAAAGCCGTAAAAAAACAGCCGAGAAACTAGAGGACCGCGTTAATGAAAATAAGTGACAATCAATTATTATACCCGACCATAAAATGGAATAACAAATTTCGCCTCAATTTCGTAGGTTTAGACATTTTTACATTTTCTCTGAAAAGTCGTGGCTACGAAACTATTTTGTTATTTTTCAATTTTTCTTCTTCATTCTAGGTCAACTTATACACAATATTGTACAAAGTAAAAATACGTTTGATTTTTTTACTTCGGATCACCTGTCCGGGACTCAGGACTTCCGCAAGCGAAGAATGTCATTGCCCGCGCACCGACATGCGTGGCTCCTCCCACTCCCACCACCATGTTTTGTCAAACTTTAAAAAATATTTTGATGTTCAATAAAAACCGCTTAGTCAGCATACCAAATATCAGCATTCTATATTTAATACTTATCGCATAAAAAAATTGGTGAAAAATCGAACATTTTGTGGCCCAACAAGGGAGAACCTCCCTTTAAACACAGTATACATTTTTCTGTCCTATAAATAAACCTTAGCCGCCCCTTTAATTACCCAACAAAGTAACCATTTCCTTACTACCTTCACCAATGTTTAGGTATTCCTTTCCCAATTGGGTTTGGGCTACAATACTCGAAATAACATTAGGCCCCCGCTGCGTGATGCGTAATTTACAAATACCTAAGTGATTGCCTTTTGATTGATCTTGATATTCCCTTGAGATATTTGTACCTCGTATAGTTACACACGCGAGTATTTTATACACATGCACGAAGACAGAAGGGCTTTTGGAAAGCTGTCGACGATCAACGTACCTGACGCTGTTATATTATTGCAGTGGACGGAAATAAGATACCAGTCGGTTGGAATCGTGTACCGTTTTGCCGATGCCAAAGTGACGCATTAAAACATAGCTCCAATACCGCAGTGTCCGTACTTCCCTGGCTCGTGTCAAGGCATGATATCTATTTATCAAGCGTCTAGAAAACGGACCGACCGCTAGATTTCTATAGGGTGTTTCAAAAATTACCGGACATTTTTATATATTAATAAAAAGTATTATTTATTTGAAAAGTACGAATATTTTTATTTATATATAAGGTACAAACATGCAGGCTATGTGTGGAATTCAATATCCGATAAATGGCATAAATGGCATGGAAGGTACCGTATGTACCTTATATTGAAATGAAAATATTCGTACTTTTCAAATAAATAATACGTTTTATTAATAAATAAAGAAGACAGGTCATTTTGAGACACCCCTTATAAACCGAGTGTCCCATTTCAACCAAGTATTGAATATAGTAAAAGTTTTAGGGTTCGAAGGGGGAAGTTAAAAAAAAAGAAATTGGTCCAAAATTCAAAATGGCGACGTTGAGATGGCCAACACATTTTTTTTAAGGAAAAAATGACTTTTTTCGCAAAAAAATTTCCATGCCGAAACTAACAACTTTTGTAGGAAAAATGTCGAATCCTAAAAGTTTCACTGTACTCAACATATTAATAAGGTGTTAGATTAAAATGTGACACCTGGTATATCAATGAATGAACCGAATGAACGAGTGTGGCATGTAAATTAATGTATGCGTACAGCACGTTTGCTGCAATTCGAAATTTGTGATTGTTAATTGTGAAACAACGCGAAATCTAACGAGGGAAGTTGCAGCACTCTGAAATTACAAGAACTTGGCGCGCTAGTTTTCTTTTCACGAGTCGTACAATGCTTCATGATAGTAATCAATAGAACAAGAACGTTGAAGTTTTCCTGCTTCGCAAATTAGGATATCGGTCGGCTGTACTATATTTTAAGGGGTGAGATGCAGTCGAAATTTTCAAAAAATGTTTTTTTTTTCATTTACATTTTCTTGAAGTATGATGTTTCGAAAATATTCCCTGAAAATTTGAAGTCAATCCGATGAATAGCCTGCGGGCTATCCCACAATTAGTGAAGGGGCGTCGGGTCTCTATGGCAGGTAACGGCTGACTAACAGGCAAACGATAATACCGGAGAAGGCAGAATGCTTCGAAGACAACAACAAATTGATATTTTGGAAGCTTCCACATGGGCAGAAGCCCTATTGTATGGGCCAGGAATTGATGATTCGATGTAAGTATTTTTTTAATTAGTATTTCTATACATAAATAAAGTGTAAAATTGGAAAACTCTTTCAGAAATTTTCATTAATTTATTACTCAAAAACTATGAACTTTGGCAAAATTTTATAAAGAATACTTTCGTTTTAAAATAGCCAAAAATATTAAAAAAATAATAATTCATCACGAAAAACTTTAATTTTTTGAAAAATTGTTTTAACAATTGGCTATAAACAATTGCATGCTCGACTTTTCGGCAAAAAATTGTGATATTCGGATTCAGCGGATCAAAATACATAAAAAAAAGTTTAGCTTCATCCATCGAGCTCAAAATTTTACGAACATATAATACCGTGACCACATCGAAAAACATCGAAAGACTATTGCGGAAAAAAAAACCAAGTTTCAATCATGTAAAAGTACTACTTGTCGCGTACGGTTTGCTTCCTTTGAACTCGGTTTTGGAAGACAGACACGAACTAATAACTTATCTATAGAAAAGCCGGATAGTTGCCCCACTTTTCAAAAAAGCTCTATTATTAAAAAATATGTACTTACTAAGAATAATGCGATATGTATATTAAAACATAGGTCTTCGATCTTTTATAGTAGCCTATTTTTGTAATGATAATTAATACTGGTTTTGAGTAAATCCTGTTTTATTTGACCTCTCAAAAAACGGATAGTTGCCTACCGTGGCGGATAGTAGCCTAACGTTAAAAATGCTTCGGTGGATACTTGCCTCGTGCGGGGATAGACGCCTCACTATGATTTTATTAGATAGAAACAAATTTATATCAATTTAAGTAATTAATCTTTATTATTTACTCAGATCCTTTATTAAGTACTAATTACAATATTAATCATCATGATAAAATAGTATTAAGTTTTAACGTCTTGGACTATGAAAATACAACAGAAATAGCCTCCAAACTTTAAATCAGTTAAGTTATTAGTAAAATATTATTATTTATCTTAACGATAGAACAACATGGCAATCAGGTTTGGCATAAGCATTAGTTATATCAATTTACCAGATATTCAGAGAATTATATCATTATACCAGAAGCCAGGGTTTTAAATTTTCCACATCTAATGCAGTGGCTTTGGAATGGTGTGCAAGTTTCATGCAACCACATTCGACATATCGGACATTGAATCCAATCTGATTTCGATGTAGTTAAATTATAATTCTCAAAACATTCTGCGCAATAATCATCAACTGAAACCTTTTTATTTGTATTTTCTATTTTGGAATTAGCGTTTTTCACCTGTAATATTTTTTCAGTGTCTCTTATCGATTTTTCGTCCTTTTTTCTTTTAATTGGTAGTCCTTCGGTGGTTTTTCATTTAGATGTTTTTGACCCTATAACATTTTCTTCGTTTTCACTGTCAGGATTGGAAATTTGTATTTTTCTCTTTCTTAAAGCGCTTCCTTTGATCAGTTCAATAAAATCTGTGTTATCGGATTCAGTTTCACTGCTGGTAATATCGATATTTTTTGGGTCTTTTTTTGCGGTTGCCCTCTTTCCTTTACAATACTTTTCTTGCTACCAGCTGGTTTGATTTTTACTGTCTTGCAATCTTTTTTTCGCCGCCCTAATTTTAGTTTCCGTTATTTCGGTCGTTTTCTTTATTTTCTCTTCAATAGCTCAGTACAATGAAAGATGTGATTTTCAATGTCACCATCTCCGAGGGCTAAACAGTCTTCAAAAAGATTCAAAAGGTTTGAAGACGGCCTAGGTGGCGTGTGATCTTGGTTCACGCTATTCTGCTCAGCCTCATTTAAGACAGTTTCTAGTTTGTTTTTATCAGCATCGTTTGGGACTTGGTCGCCTAGTCGAGGCACTTTGTTCTGTTGATTTAGTGCAAAACCTCGATCAGACCCACATTCCTGTACGCGGTCTCGTAACGCAGGCTCTCCAGAAACGCCTGGTACTTGATAGTTATGACAAATTATAGTCACAACAAGTTGGAAAAATACACTAAAAGAGCAAAATCTGCCTTTGCTCGCTAAAAAAATTATAGTTGCGGATAGTTGCCCTAGGGCGACCATCCGCCAAAGTAAATGGGGCGACTATCCTTTTCGATACGGATACTTGCCCTTGTTATTTGCGAAATAAATAAAAACTATTCGACAATAAAACCTAGTAAACAGAGTAACTTAAACTCTTATGCGTGCTGAGAAACGAAAAGTTGACTTAAACAACAATCAGTAATAAAGATATTCAATCGAAATTACATACCAATATAATTTTGACGCCCGTCAAACTTGTGCCGCGGAAGATTTTTGCTCACACAGACAAAATGCGTGCGCCTACTTCGAAGGCTTACATGGCACCGAGGCCTGCAGGAGGGGCCCTTCCAATCACAGTCAAACGTTAACTCCCCCACATCCCTAACATAGTGTATTCAAAACCGGGGCAAGTATCCCCCTGGGGCAACTATCCGGCTTTTACCTATTTGACGTACATCATTTATGTTTTTAATTGATGATAAGTATTTTTGCTTTTTAATAATGCATGTTCTACATGTCCATTTAGTCATGTATAAATATGTGCGTTGCATGGATACGTATTGCAAAAGATGTGTGCCAATCCCAACTGCGGACACAATCAAATGGCAACATTTACACGGCTGGTTCACTAAAAAATCCGATAAAGATTTTTCGTAAAGCAATCCTTTCAATTTTTCGAATGCAATATTCACTTTTGTTTTGACATTCAGGAAAAACTAAAGTATCAATTTTATGTGTTTCACTTTTGTGGGACTAATTGTTATTCAAACGTCACTAACAAAGCGGCTGGTATTGTCAAGAAATTTGCTATTCGAGTTCCCTAGTGAATTTGAACGTTCGTGGCTTAGGATTTTCATTAGGATTCCCTGATGAAAATCATATAGTTACCATACCGAATATACGCTGTGTTTGCAAGATTAATCCTCTTCGCCACTAATAAGGAGGTGATGGTATATGAAAGTATACTACGATTCACTACGTTATTAAATTTTGCTTGCGTGGAGTTGAAGGAAAACTCTTCGTTCATTTCAATTGCGATCGCTATCCAAAATCTTCCTCCCCACATTCAGGTTGTCGGTTGCCAATGAGCATCTTCAAAGACATCGATTTACTAATAAACTTAGATTCACTAATAAGCTTTCATACCTCTCCACAACCACTCTGTTGTGATTTTTTCGTCAATTTTCGAATGTGTTCATGTGTAGTAAAAATGTTGTAATTGATGATCTAGAATGGTTTATTGGATGTTCACAATTCAGCTTTCGTCCAATAAACGCGAATGCAGTTACTCATCACGTGGATCACACGTTCATAGTTACAAATGATCTTGCAAATTAACTTCCACACACGCTCACTTTTCAATTGGTCATTACGGAAGAATAAGAAAAAGAATTGAAAAAAACCATCTGAAAGGAATGTCACACACTGAGTTCCCTCGAGAGCGCGGTGCGGGATTTCCCTCATAGAGAAATCACTTTTATGCCAGTGTACAAAATCGGCGAGGCGCGATTTTATAATCAAGCCTCCAATCAATCAAAAGCTCCCAATTGCGCGAGCGTACGAGAAAGATGAGAAAAGAGCTGGTTGCATCGATCACACTCGTATATTCTTGGCTTTTATATTGCAGTTCTGTGTTCCGTTAGCTCGTCATTCAAAGGTTTCCCAATAAACTATTTCTGAAGATGAAAATAACAAAAAAAAAACAGCTTCAGCAGAGGCGTGTATTGATTAACGAGGAGCTTCGTGTTGATTTTTTTGTCCCTCGCAGCAACTGATAAAGCTCGATATAAGCCGTACACAATTTCTAGCGTGAAACGCGTCACGGTATATGCCGATACTGTGCACAAATGTGCAGGAAATAATCGCGTATATAGCCCTGAGTGAAGATAGGTCTGGCTTGTGATTCATCGAAAATTGGCGACGCTTTGGGAATGATCGAGGCCGTCGTCAGCAGGTATCGCAAAATATCAAGTTCTATGAAGTCATTGTACATTGAGAACAAAAATGATATAATTATATTTCTGTAATATCAAATTCGTATGTTTTCACGTTTTTTCATCTCTTTTCTCACTCGAAGGATATCGCTCACTTGTTTAAGGAGTTTCGGAACAAATGAATTTTTTTATCGTCTACATATGTTACACTACACAATGTCAGATTATTGAAAAACGGGTGGATTAACAAATGTAAATAACATTATCGGATCAATGACTTAATTGCGTTCGCATTGAGAGCAATACACGCATACAATTACATAACCTTAAATTGTATTTGTCCGATCATTTATTCCGGCTAGTGTGGCCGCAGTTGGGAAGTGTTGGCTCGGTCATCGCGAGATACCGACTTGAGGACTTTATTCATTCGAAACGTCATCTGTAGCTCAAGTTGCTTAACCAACCATGAGCCAGTCGCTCGATGCAACTACACGTAGTCACATAACCAGGTTTTGTCATTGTTGATCAAGATCGGCTAGGCAGTGACTAGCCAAGGAGTGCACAGCCGCAGTTAACTGGCTAGGTCATGGGGCGATACCTACTTAAGAATTTTTGCATTCGCAACGCCATCTGTAACTCAAGTTGCTTAGCCAGCCATGAGCCAATCGCTCGGTGGAACTACATGTCTTCATATAACCACACTTTGTAATTTGTGACCAAGATCGGCTGAGCAGTGACTAGCCAAGGGGCGCATAGCCGCAGTTAGCTAGTGTTGGCTAGGCCATGGCGTCATGCCCACTGGAGATTTTTTTTCTTTTGCAAAGCCATCTGGAACTCAAGCTAGCTAGCCAGCCATGAGTCATTCGCTCGATGGAACTACACGTAGTCACATAACCTCACTTTATCATTTGTGACCAAGATCAGCTGGGCAGTGATTAGACAAAGGCTGGATAACAAAACTTTCACAATATAACTAGCTCATAGCGAGCCAACCATTGGTCAGTTCATGTGAGCTCAATTGGGCGAGCCAGTTACTAGGTCGTAACTCAGACAGGCTAGCACAATTTCTACTCGGGATTTGATTCAAATTTATAGTTATTACCTTGTCGTTTACTAAATGCACCCTCTAATTTTTTAATCGATCGTCAACACCGTTTATATGACCCCTAGTGGAAAACATAACTCATCACCGCCTAGCCACAAGCTAATAAAATTGTGCCGAATCGCCATTGGCCAGCCGTTTTAGCTATTGACGACGCAGCCTAGTAACGCTTTGGTCGTCTAGTCACTGAATACAAAAAAATAGATACTGACTAGATACAAAGAAATATTTTATGGCTTTATATTTCTGACCTAGTTTTTTTTCAGCTCGTGACTGGGAACAAAAATTTAGGTGGCGACTAGATTTAAAAAATCTTGCAGGTATATATTTTTTTTTCGTCAATTTTTATTTGCACATTATTTACATTATTTTACCCTTTTATGATATACTTCGTTATTCATTAATTACGGTCATGACTTTTGCGCTCGAAATATATTAACCATTCAATTTCAAATTATATCAGACAACCGCTTACGCGTAACATGGTTTCGATCCCGAGACCTCTGACAAGGAACATCACTTTGGTGTCCTACTTTGATTTTGTTGAAACTTTTTTATGTAGAAGAGTATCAAAGACTAAGAAACACGTATTCTTTTATCGGCGGAAAAACGGTTTTAAGAGATGAAACGTACCCTCGAAAATAGGGGTGTTTCTCTTTTTTCGTCGATATCGTTATCGTTCTCATCTCCAATGTATAGTACACAAAAAAATAAACATAGTTGCAATTTCAAAATGTTCTATGTCTCATACCGTTAAAACGTTATCGACGAAAAACGAAAAACATCCCCATTTTTTAGGGTGCGTTTCACCCCTTAAAACCGTTTTTACGCCGATAAAAAAAACGTGTCTCGTAGTTTTTGATATTCTTTCACATAAAAAAGTTTAACCAAAATCGGAGTAGGACCCCAAAATGATGTTCCTTGTGAGTGATGAGTTGTGACATTGTCCACTGAGCCAGTTCTACTTGGTTAATTTCTAAACTTCGTATCGTCTACACATGGTACAATACACAAAATTGGATTATTGAAAAATGGGTGGATTAACGAATGTAAATAACATCATCGGATCAATGACTTATTTCGCTCGCGTTGAGAGCGATAATCGCATAGAATTACATAACCTTGAATTGTATTTGTACGATCATTTGTTCTGGTTAGTGCGGCCGCAGTTGAGTAGTGTTGGCTAGATCATCGCGATATACCGACTTGAGGATATTTTTTTCATTCGCAACGCCATCTGTAACTCAAGTTGCTTAGCCAGCCATGAGCCAATCGCTCGGTGGAACTACATGTAGTCACATAACCACACTTTGTAATTTGTGACCAAGATCGGCTGGGTAGTGACTAGCCAAGGGGCGCATAGCCGCAGTTAGCTAGTGTTGGCTAGGTCATGGCGAAGTACCCACTTGATGTTTTTTTCATTTGCAACGCCATCTAAAACTCAAGTTGACTAGCCATCCATGAGTCATTCACTAGATGATATCACATGTAACTCACATAACCTCACTTTGTCGTTCGTAAGCGTACTTGACGAGTCCGGTACGGGCTAGTTACTAGGTGGCATTTTCAATGTAAAGCACTGACATTTATAGTGAAAATCGATTGGGCAGTGAATAGACATCGGCTGGACAATAAAACATCCAGAATTATACTAGCTCATAGCGAGGCAGCCATTGGCCAGTTCGTATGGGCTCAATTGGGCGAGCCAGTTACTAGGTCGTAACTCAAAACGGCTAGCACAGTTTCTACTCGGAAACTTTACAATTGAAGAAAGACTTTTTAACATGGGGAGATGCCTACACTCATCGTTAAATAGCAGTTTTACGCACGAAATAGAGCTGAAAAATGTTTAAAATGTTATGAAAAGTGTCAAATCACTCAGTAACATTATAACACTGACGACGAAATCGTCATAATGTGCTGAGTGAAAAACTGTCAAATCACTTAGTACATTATGACACCTTCGTCTCTCCTTACATTATCACAATTAGGCATTTCTCTATGTTAAAAAGTGTTCCTCCATTATAAACTTTATAAAGGGTGTCTCAAAATGAACTGACATTGTGAATCGCGCGCCATTTTTTTGTGGCGAACATAGAGTACTAATCTTTGACAACTGGCATCAGGAAGTATTGAGGTTTAGTCATGGAAAATTACACAGTCGAGCAACGCATATAAATTGTTATTTGCTGCATTGTTACTGCATAGTTATTGCAGACGAAGTTTCATGGTCGTGTTATCTCGCGCCGCGGCGATGTGAATTGGCCACCAAGATCGTGCGATTTGACGCCATTGAACTTCTTTCTTTGGGGTTTTTCTGAAAGGAAAAGTAGATGCCAATGATCCACAGACCATTTCGGAGCTCAAGGAAGCAATTGGACGCACCATTAATGAAATTAGTCCGCAATTATGCCAAAATGTTATTGAAAATTGCGTCATAAGAGTGGACGTTTGCAAACAGGGACGAGGCGGCCATTTATCGGATATTGTGTTCCATACATAACCCCTATGTTTGTATCTTATATTAAAATAAAAATATTCGTACTTTTCAAATAATTAAACCGTTTTAATAACGAATTTAAATGTCAGGTCATCTTGAGACAGCCTATAGAAACGGTACAGACGATCGATCCAAAATTTGGAGGGTGCATTCAGTATATGACAAAGAATTTACTGTATAAATTGGAATACAATGGTAACCTATCGTCAATTGTCCCAAAACTCCTTAAGGAATCATCACAGTGTAAAATTTTCAAAAAATTGTTTTATTCGCATCATGCGATAGTATACACGATTATAAACGTTCGGTCCAATTTTTAGATCGAAATTTGATTTATTTCGGTCGCTACAGCCTTTCTTAGAAAAAGTTGAGGTTTTCTTAACAGCTTTTCTACGAACTTTGAAAGCGTTTTTCTCGGAATGGTGTTTTTAAAAACGGTGGCTAATCACAAAGGAAGAGTTTGTTTGGGTTTGTTTGAAATTTTTATAGAACATTCTTCGGGTCATTCCTTATGTTAATATGGAAGCTTTTTTTAATCTTCCTATTTTTTTACGAAAAACTGTCGAAAAAAAGACTTTGATGCGTTTTGTTCAAACCGTCGCCATTTTTTCGAATTTCACTAAAAAAGAACCTGCATAGGAACATAACGGCTTTCCTACATATAAAGGAGCTATACCAGTGTGAAACTTTCAAAATATCGATTTTTTTGTATTGCCTTTTTCGATGTACATGAAGTTTGCATCGTTGCTATCCAACGGTTTCATTTTTTTTTCGATTTTGTTTGGTTGGTCCCGGTGGCCGTAAATATTTTTTATTCATTTTACCATATTTTTTTAGCAACTAGAGCCGAACTGACCAAGAAAAAATAGGAAATTACAAAATCGAAAAAAAAATGATACCGTTGGATAGCAACGATGCAAACTTCATGTACATCCTTTTTCGACAGTTTATACTTTCAAGAATATCATTATCATTTATATCATTTATATCATTTATATCAATATCACGTTATCTTGCAAAAATCGATAGTTAAATCTTTTAACGCGTTTTTCTCGAAATTAGATTTTTCAAATTTGCTGACATTGTAACTCAAAGAGCAATTATCCGATCGACTTGAAATTTGAACTGAGTACTTTTGGATATATTTACTTTACAATGACGTAGGATATTTTTTATTGGATGAAAATTGACGATTTGGCATTGAAAAAAGACGATTTTATAAGCAAGAAAACAGACTTTTTGTATTCATAACTACGCCATATTGTTGGATTTTGATATTTTTTCAAAATCCTACGTCATTGTACAGGAAATACCTTTCAGTTTAACGACATTTTTTCCTTTTTCGGTTTCAGCTACTCAATTGGCCGGAATCATAGCAGCAGTGGATGAACTTTTTTTTTGGCGCCTCCGAAGGCAGCGGATAAGTCGCTTGGCTCTCAATATTTTTCTCTGAAAAAAATATGTATTATAGGTCAAATGTAGCCAAATATATTCTCAATTTGCAAACACATTCAATTGAGTACTTTTCTTCCAAAAAATTCCCGAAAATCACCCAAATTTTCAGCGTTCACACTGGTATAGCCCCTTCGTAATAATTTTGAAATTTTTGTTTCAGATAAAATTTGCGGCCGCAATCCTGGCCACCATGGGACATCATTTTATTCCACGCAATTTTCCGCAAATAAAAACAATGTTAAACAATAAATAAAGACATTTAAAAAAATCATTTTGTATTCTTTATCACTGCTTCAATTTGTAAAAAAAAACTAGACCGATTAGCTTATCCTACCCACCTAAAAAAAATCGGCTATTTTTGGGCGGTCACGCTGTGATGATTCCTTAACAATCCAAACGTACTACTCCTTTTCTCCAATTTTCTGGCACGTCGAACGAATTACGAATTCATTCCTGGTCCGTAAAAACAGAACTGGGCAGGTACGACCGCTAATCAATTGCAAAATATTAATCAGCCGTAAGTGTACCGAAATCTCATGCGACGAGATAAAAATAAAGTGTCTATTTTTCCTTCACCATTTCAATGGAATGTTCACTTCAGTCTGCGCGCTCTGTCAAGCGTTTTGTTTTTCAGGGCTGCACCTGGGTGTGAGTAGCAAAAGTACACGGAAATTATAATCTACCTGGGACTACTCTTACATGGAATTATACACAAGCTCGAGAAAAAAAAGAATGCCACAATAGGATCGTAAAAATGTTCATGAGTTCTAGAACAAAAGGAGAGCAATTAGAGTAATTTTTTTACAGGCGGGTGCACATGACATGGGGACATAACAAAAGTAAAAATCCAAACGACATTCATCACCGCATATAAATTACAGTAGAAGCTTTCGGACTTGAGTACTCCCGTGCGCCAGCAAAATAGGTCGGTAACAAATTACAAAAGGAGTCTTTGTTCAATACAAATATTACACTAAATGGCGCTACTCTAGTGTATGGAAAACTTGGAATAGTACAGTCGAACTGTATATTGGAATCGGACAAAATTAGAAGAAGGCTAGTTTTTTAAGAGGTGATTTTGTAGGTGCCGCGGGTGCTAAATCCAAGTTTGTCTAAAAATCGGGGTGTAGGGTTTTTTAGGGGGTGAAAGGGGATGGGAGTGGATTAATGCCAAACTACAACCCCCACGAGGTCGGCGCCGGGAGACCAAATGTTCAGAACAATCCGGGCTTTATTTTTGTCCACAGCGCCGAAGTCGTCCCGAGTCGAAATTTTCGAGCCGCGTCCAAGCCACAAAATGAAGGCGAGCAGAAATCGGCGTGAGCGGATCATTGGGTATCTAAAGGAGGGTACAATGTTTGAAAGTACCATGCGTTAGAGCCTCCGATGAACCTCCGGCATGGCAGAAAGTAGACTTTTTGACTCAAAGGAGGTCAGGGAGGGTCACAATTGAACCTACGGAACCTCAGGTGGGCCTACTTCGAGCGCTCCTGCAGAACCTACTGCCCCCCTTTCGGCCTACTGTACACTGCTAAACAAAAAATTAATTTATATAGAATCTATTTAAATAAAATAGGTTTTTTTCCTTGTCTCCCAGCCTACTACGATCATATTTCTTTCAAAGATATTTATATATGTTAATAAAGATGAGATTCAAATTAATCTTCATTTGCTTACAATGTACACTATAAAGCTTAGTGTACTATATGCAAAAAATATTTCATAAATCGAAAATAAAATGAACGCATTATTTGAGAGCTTTGCTACAAGGATTTTTCATCGTAATTCGTCATTCCCTGGCCTTTGGAAATGATTTTTTTCGAAGAAAATATTTGCCCTATATGCGATTTGAACCTAGTCCTACCTATTCATAGCTACGCGCCGCTGCCCCTATGCTACCGAGTGCTTATAACATTTTAGTCGCTGATATGGCATAAGAGACCAAATGAATACCTCCAACTATATGTTGTATCACATAAGCTATAGATTTTTCAAACACACATACACACACACACACGCGCACGCGCGCGCGCGCGTGTGTGTGTGTGTGTGTGTGTGTGTACACATAAATAAACATTTTTAAAATCAATCATTTTAATAATGGAATGCAATAGGAAAAATTTGGTTCTATGAAAAATCTAGTTAATACAAATTTTAAAAAAATCAAATAGACGCGGTTAGTTAATATCATAATATTTAGCGGGAAAAAATAAAAATATGCTTCATACATACACGTGGAAATATTTTTTTAATTTTCGACGTGCTAAAAATGAAAACAAGGAAAAATCAAACATCTTATTTGAAATCGACGGTAATCGGCCGTCGCCATTTATCAACTCATTATTGAATAAACCAAAAAAAAACAAAACGAACAAAAACAAAAAGAAAAAATCGAATGAGGTTGAATTCTAAACCGACAATTTCAATCCTTCAGAACATGAAATAGACTATAATTAACACCCTATCGTTCCATATAGAAATCAACATTATATGTTATTTAGATATACATTGCCAGCTAAAAGTTTTCGGACACTCCACATAATCGCAAAACTTTTGAGCACTGGATAATTGCCAAATAATGTTAGAGTAATATAATTCATTTCATTTATTATTTCACGAAGATACTATAAAGATCTATATGATTAAGTAATTTCACAGAGCTTTATAGTATCTTCGTAAAATAATTATTATTCTACCATAAGTTTGCAATGATCCAAAGTGATATTAAGTTTTGCAGTTATCTGAAGTGTCCGAATACTTTTGACTGGTAGTGTATATTCGAATATATTAACGCAACCACATATTTCGAGTATTATATATATATAAAGTATTATATAATATTTACCGTCGCTTAAATGTTTGGATACACCAGTCGATATTTCTTGTCACTTTTTTTATAGTCACTCACCTATGTGACTAAAAGTCACATAGGTTCGTAAACAAAAGATAACCAAATTTACCGAACGGCGTTTTGACGGGAATAAATTCAGCTGTATATTGCTTTTCTGAAATATTTTTTTATCATTTTCTTTTCGACCCGGTACGCACTTTTATACGTGACTGATTTTCGGCTTTTTTTCGACCATCAAGAATTGAACGCATGACTTATGGAAAAAAAAATTGTTATGTTTATCCATGATGAACTTAAACGGGGTAGCAGGAACTTCATTTGCGTTTTTTATAAAGTTTTGTACGATTTTTTTTGCAATGTTATTTCATTTTTTGCTAAAAAGACTAATTCTAGATAATGCAATGTAACTCAAGAACAAGAGGGCTTAAGAAGAAATGTCAAGAACGAAAAACGTCGCGTAAGCTTATACTGGATAGACTGGCATTTTTGAAAGAATTTTCCTGTGAGATTTTTTCTCACAGGAAAATGCCTATTAATCCGATAGAATTGGACTAAGACTGTATACACAAGCATTCTTTTATCAATTGCCTATAAAATAATAATAAATCGCTATTGAGCAAATTTGATTGTTTTCGCATATTAATATTGGACTATTAATTTGATAAGGGGACGATGTATTTTTATTAATTTCGTATTATTTTCGTCATCGAACGGGTTACCGATCAGGTCACAATGGAATGATGATGGAGGAGATATCGAATTTGGGCCGAAAGCAGGTTAGGTGGGGTCGAGGCAACAGTTTGAGATTGAAAGCAGGTTAAGGAGGCCTGTGCTCTGCACGTTTCACTGAAACTGGGGGTCGAGAGAAGGTTTGGGAGGTCTAGCAGAGGCTACCCTGGGCCAAGAGGAGGTCTCTTCATGGCACTGAACTCGACAAATGAGGTTTCGTAGGTTCAACGGAGGCTGGCGGCTTATGTATTACAAAAGAAATGGGTCCTGCGAGGGTTCAGAGGAGGCTAAAAATTTCGACTCGGGGTGGAAGTTCATTTTGGTGGTGAAAAAGTGGGGTGATATTTTGAAAAATCAGTTTTCATTCGATAACTCTTTAGGAAAAATTCATACAATTTTTGTTCCAACGGGAACGGTGTAGCCCTTGAAAAGACGTGTCGAGCGAGTATTTGATCATCCCTGTCCAATAATATCTTCACGCGCAAAAGAATTGTTCAAGTATAAAAAAATTGTTTATTGAATAACTCAAAAGCAATCGATTTTTCGGGGATGGTTTAAATGTACGAAATGTAGAGAATAATTTTGTCTATATTTTCGTTCCTATCGACCACTGTTGAATTTTGCTTCATCGAACTCCTCTCAGGGGTTGAAAATTCAAAATGAAATTCCGGGAAAACTATTATTGACCGAAAATAAAGAGATACGAGTTTGGCGCTGTGGACAAAAATATAGCTGAGGGTTCAAGCTACAAGTTCTTCCATGGTGGCGAATTCGTGCGGTCAATAATTTTCCCAGAATTTCATTTTGAATTTTCAACCCCCGAGATGGTTTGGAAAATCCAAATTCAAGGGTGGTCCATAGAAACGAAAATATAGAGAAAATTATTCTCTACATTTCGTACATTTGAACCATACACGAAAAATCGATTGTTTTTGAGTTATTCAATAAACAATTTTTTGGGGTATTTTAACCATTTTTTGGGGGTGAAGATATCGGAGACTGACGATCAAATACTTGATCGACGCGTCTTTTGACGGGCTACAACGTTCCCATTTAAACAAAAACTGTACGATTTTTTTCTAAAGAGTTGTTGAATTAAAACTGATTTTTCAAAATTTCACCCTACTTCTTCACTCCCATAATGAACTTCCACGACTTCGGCGCTGTGGACAAAACTAAAGCCTGGATTTTTCTGCACATTTTGTGTCACGGTGCCGACCTCGTGGGGGTTGTAATTTGGCATTAATCCACCCCCATCCCCTTTCATCCCCTAAAAAACCCTACACCCCGATTTTTAGGCACCTACAAAATCACCTGTCAAAAAACTAGCCTTCTTCTAATTTTTTTCTGATTGCGAGATTTTTCAGCGACAGCACGACTGTACTAGCAGGAAAGAGAGATGGCTCAACTAAGAAAACTACAAAACTTTTTCAATCGATCAATATACCATCTTAAAGAACACATCTTGAAGAACTTTCAGTAATTTTTTTATTGAAAAATATTACATTGTTTAGTGGCAAATGGCCGTCAATGAAATAATGTTTTTATATACACGGTTTGCGGTGACCAACATTGCGGCGAAGTGGATCATCTGAAAAAAAATGCGGATGGATTTAGTCAAATATAAGTATAAACTAGTCTTTAATCGAAGGATTTTAAAAAATATTCATTTTTCACAAAATGGCGGACAGTCAAACTTAATGGTTCGATTTTAACGAAAAAAAACCGCCGTTTTTTGGCTATAAAACGGCCATTTTTTTTCGAAAAAAAAATCGAACGATTAAAGACTACATTTTTATGTATTAAATAAGCCTGCAAAATTTCAAGAAGATCGGTTCATTAGTGTTCGAGTAATCTTGGTCACCGACTTCAGAAATGCCATTTTGAGAAAAACGCGTTTAAAGTTTCAATTTCAGTTTACACGAAGAAAATATTTTTTTTTTGTAAACTTACATAGAGTCATCTATTCCGGGCATAAAAAAAACTGCACTTCAAATTGCACTTCAAAAAAATGCAATAAAAAAATAGATTTTTTCAAAATCGCAAGTGGGGGTAACCCCTTGATAAGGGGTAAAAATGAGGGTAAGAGGAAAAACAGATCTTGCCCGACAAACGAGAAACGGAGGAAAGATATATGATCTCCGCAGTGATGGAAGGGAACAAAATGGAGTACACGAAGAGGCAAGGAAAAAGATGAAAAAGCGGAGAGACCAGAGAAGAATTTTAAATTCGCGTTTCTGGGGTCGCTCGAGTTTGCCGGGGGCAGCTGGGTAACGCGATGGAGCAGTAAAACCGAGCACTCATACTGTAGCTATTGCCTGGGGGCTGCGCAAGGGTGCGGTGCGCTACTGCTGTAGTCGCTGCCTACATAGGTATACGGATATTGAGCAACGGGAGAGACCAACCGGAGCTTTGTACACGCGGCTTCGTGCAAATTTTGACCGTCCCTTCGTGCCACCATTTGTCCTAAAAAAGAAAATTCAGGCCGAGTAAATAAATCGATGATTCTCCCGAAAAATATTCTGTATCAAGCTCGCGCTTTTCTAATATCCTTACATATTCCGCCATCTCGCGTTATGGCAACCAACTTCCTGTCGGGGAAGTCGAAGTTTTTACTTTATTCGCAAGAAGATGACTGTTTACGCGTCACTTCGGTTTCCATCTATTTTGTAATTAAGGGGTTAGGCCACAGTAACGGGTATAAAATCATGTGCGAATTTAACATTCTTTTTCGTATGAAAAAGTGATTTACTCATAAAATTTGTTACACATCTATTTAGTATGGATATCAAGCTATTAGAATATTTTTTTTTTTTCGATGTACAAAATGGCCGACTACTAATATTTTCTTTTATCTTTTTTTTAGGCGTTTCGCGGCGTGACATTAAGCATCCACAATTTTTTACCTAGAACAAAAAACAAAAATTCTCGTCAATCTACATGAGAATACCTAGAGAAGTACATACGGAATTTAAAAAATATTGTTTTATTCAAAAGTTGTAGGCATTTGAACTTAAGAAATGAATTTTCAGTGAAAAATTTCGTTATAACTGCTCATAAACTGCTCACAAAATGAAAAGTTTTCGATTAATCAGAAATTCCGTACGTACCCGTGCGGAAAACTGATAGGGCATCCCTAATAAAAATAAGGGCCTTTCAGGGCTTCCCTAGTGCTTTCCCTAGTAGGGATTTCCATAATGGACCCAGACTTCGCCATTGTCGGGATAAACTTGTAGGGATTTCCACAATAGGCCCCGACTTGGCCATCGTGGGGATAAACCTGTAGGGATTTCCACAATAGGACCCGACTTGGCCATTATAGGGATAAATCTGTACGGATTTCCACAATAGGCCCAGACTTGGCCAGTATAGGGATAAACAAGTAGAGATTTCAACAATAGGTCCAGATCTGACTATTATAGCGATAAACCAGTATAAATAGCTTAGGCTACATGGTTGATGGTATTTCAATTCTTCAAATCGATTATATACATCCATCGAATAATAATGTCGAACGCAAATTGGGAAAAAGCGTAAGGGCATTAGCAAATAAAAAATCAACGATGAACACAAATATGCAGACAAACATCAGAGAGTATTTATTTATCAAATTAAAGAAACCTTTTACATAGATATAAACAATTACTGATGGTTTCACTCATACATGGAGTAATGCTAGCGCATAAGTGTGAACAGTCCCAAGCGGTTTTCTCGACACTTTTATAGCAACTAATTTCCGCTCAATACTCATCATAGGGAAAATTATTTCTTCTGAAGACTTCGCTGATATTTCCCATTCATAAACTTTATCTGACTGTGTAGGATAAGTAAATAAATTGGTCTTTGTTTTCCAGATCTTTCCCTCAATGGAAATAGATTCTAGTGATTCAGTAGACCCATATATTTTTTTATTTCTACTACACATCCATTCCTTAGAATGGATTATTTTTTGTATTAATTTTGTCATGGCAGTTTGTCATAAAGGCTCACATGCAAATACGCAATCACATTTCTGCGCACGCACACATACATACACATGTACTCACGCCCACACCTATGCACATGAACAATTACATAAAAACAAATACAGATATACTCTGACGCATTTAACATACACGTATATCCACTGATACGGATATTTTATGACGCTGAAATGGTTATGATGAGGCGCCGTTGAGGCATTTTCAGGGCGCTAAAATGGTTTTGATGAGGCGCCACTGAGGCAACTTATAAGGCCCCGGTCGTTGCGCCTTTAATGGCCCTTGTTGACAAAGTGTGACCGGCCGCTGACGGCCCTCATGTGGCTTCCAGATTAGGGCCCGAATAAAGTTAGGGGAATATTATTGGGGCCCGATCACAGCCCCAACTCAATTTTCGCACGGGTATTTGTCACGCCAATTGGAAAAAAGCTGTTTCGAGAAGTTTCATGCCATTTTGTACATCGAAAAAAATATATATATATTTTCTAACAGCTTGATATTCATACTAAATAGATGTGTAATTAATTTTATGAGTCAATCACTTTTTCATACGAAAAGAAAATTGTTTAATCCGCACATGATTTTATATCCGTGACTGTGGCCTAAGGTTTTAAAGAAAAGTTCATCGGTACTGGCCCTATCGATGCAACACTGTGCTGCATAATCGCGAATGAGCTGGATACAAGGAACAGCCAAGGGGTCTGCGTAAGCTTGACGTTCCGAAAATACTAGTTTTTTATTGCATGGTTTTAAAACCTAGAGTCTTAAGGGGTCTTCTCACTGTAGACTAAAAAAAGGCTATTTTCGAGAATTTTTTTGATAGGTTTATATTATAGATATTGATATAAAAGTTGTTGCACTTAGTAAATACACTTTCGAAATAAATTTAAAACAATGTATTTATTTAAGTCACTATTTATAGACGGAACATGATACTTTAAAAAATGTCCTAAAAAAATTGTTCGTCTGCGCTGTTGATGAATGCTCGGAGATGGATCATCCGAAACAAAAAATTAAACGATTTTAGATTCAGTATGTTAATGGCCAAAATTTTATCTTTTTGATTTCATCGTCTTTCAACATTTCTCACTTTTTCTTGGTTCATATTCTGCGTATGAGTGTTAATGAAAGAAAAACCCGTTTAGAAGATCGTGCGATAACTTTATCATTTTTGAAGATTAATTTTAAAAAAATACCCTGTAACAGCCAAAAATAGTAATAAAATATATCCTAAATCACGAAAATGGTGAACAAATCTTTCATTAAAAAAAATCAACAAGTCTTCCTCGCCTAAAGGTATCCCCCTTAATGAAACGATGTAAGTCGTATCTGAAAATCTATTCGTCCGATTCTCTTCAAATTTGGACGGAGCATAGTTTGTCACATTTTCTATCGTATGACCGAATCATTCTTTTACGTGTCTATCCATTTGTCGATGACAAATGATTAAAGCTGTTTTTACGTCGAAAAACAACCTTTTTTCTACAGCGCGCTATATTCGAATTTCTCACTATTTAAAAAAAGTACCCGGTCATAAAAAAGTTTTATTTCTATACTAAGAGTACATTTTTTTTCATTTCAGATCATCTTAGTTGCCGGAACCACCTACACCGAATGGCCATCGAGCACCGGCGGTACTTTGTTTAAATAATGATAAACTCATTGTTTATCGATATTTTCATTAAAAAAATAACTGAAACTTGGCAATACTATGTATTAAGGGGTGAGATGCAGTCAGAATTTTCTAAAAATCGATTTTTTTAAACATATTCTTGAAGTATGATGTTTCGAAAATATTCCCTGAAAATTTCAAGTCAATCCGATGAATAGTTTCCGGGATATCCCACAATTGGTTAAGGGGTGTCGGGTCCCCATGGCAAGTAGCGGCTGACAAACGCGCAAACGATAATACCCCGGAAGGCAGACTGCTTCGAAGACAACAACAAATTGATATTTTGGAAGCTTCCACATCGGCAGAAGGCCTATTGTATGGGCCAGGAATTGATGATTCGATGTAAGTAATTTTTTAATTAGTATTTCTATACATAAATCAAGCGTAAAACTGGAAAACTCTTTCAGAAATTTTCAAAAATGTATTACTCAAAAACTATGAACTTTAGCAAAATTTTATAAAGAATACTTTCGTTTTAAAATAGCCCAAAATGTTAAAAAAATAATAATTCATCACGAAAAACTTTAACTTTTTGAAAAATTGTTTTAACAATTGGCTATAAACAATTGCATGTTCGAATTTTCGGCAAAAAATTGTGATATTCGGATTCAGCGGATCAAAATACATAAAAAAGTTTAGCTTTATCCATCGAGCTCAACATTTTACGAACATATGATACCGTATCCACATCGAAAAGCTTTAAGGCATTAACCCCACTTGTAGCGCAAAAAAAAGGCCTTTTTGCGGCACATTGCGGCGAAGTGGATCATCTGAAAAAAAAATGCGGATGTATTTAGTCAAATATAAGTATAAACTAGTCTTTAATCGAAGGATTTTTAAAAATATTCATTTTTCACAAAATGGTGGACAGTCAAAGTTAATGGTTTGATTTTAACGAAAAAAACGGCCGTTTCTTTGCTATAAAACGACCATTTTTTTCGAAAAAAAAAATCTAACGATTAGACTACATTTTTATGTATTAAATAAACCTGCAAAATTTCAAGAAGATCGGTTCATTAGTGTTCGAGTAATCTTGGTCACCGACTTCAGAAATGCCATTTTGAGAAAAACGCGTTTAAAGTTTCAATTTCAGTCTACACGAAAAAAATATTTTTTTTTGTAAACTTACATAGAGTCATCTATTCCGGGCCCATACAGAAGTATGGGCCCGGATACTTATACTTCAAAAAAATGCAATAAAAAAAATCGATTTTTTCAAAATCGCAAGTGGGGGCAACCCCTTAAACGCGTTTTTCTCGCAACTATGTTTTTCAAGTCGGTAACCACTATAATTCAAAAACCACTCGATGGACTTTGATGAAATTTGGTGTGCTTATTGATAGCATTAAAAACTAGTCCTTAATCGAAGGATTTTCATTTTTGTTGAAAATGTCTATTTTTTTAATACTATAAACGAGCGATTTTTTGGTCGAAATTCGAAAGTTATCTTTCGGAAGCCGTCATTTTGTTAATTTTTTAACAAAAAAAGCTTCAATTAAGGACTAGATTTATTATTAAAGTAATGATTTTTTTTTTTTTTTTGGTTTTTTGATTTCAGATGACCCAGTAACATTTTATGATGGTCACCACAAAGCACTACATGCTGAAAGGGGTCCGACAAAGATGGCGATATTGTTATAAATAATCAATACTTTTCTTTGAAAGTTCGTCAAGTTGAAATATAACATAAAAAGTCTGTGTAACCACTTTGGTAAAACAAACTTAATGACTATAAAAAAAAATTATTGAAAATGCTCGTTTTTTCACGCCTCTGACTGCATCTCACCCTTAATTGTGTATACAATCCCGACCTCCTTATCCCAATACTCTCATCAGAATAAAATATTGAAAATCCATCTTTTTTCGGGCCCCAAGTTTATGCAGGCCCGTTGAATAGAAAACTGATTCGCGGCGTCCGTAAATCTCTCGAATTTCTTCCGGATGAAAATTGATATCGGAAGCAATTCGAAATAAACTAAGCGGGACCTTACAGGAAGCATAAAATCCGCATTTTATTTAACACGAGTTCTTTCGGGGCAAAGAAATTTTCCTATTATGTGTGTGTGTGGGTAAATATATATGTGAAAGTAGGTCTCTGTAAACCTGTAGAAAGTACCAGCCCGCTTTGCTTTCCCCTTGCACAGAGTGCGAGTATTACAGTTCTGATATTATATTCTGGATGAGTTGCGCCCCATCGTCGTTATATTCATATCGACCTAAGCAAACACGAATGCGAATAGGCATAGCCGTACATAGACCGCAGTAATATTATTTTTAAAAAAGCAAGAGCAACAAGAGTGCTAAAAATGCAAGACCCGGAAGAGTAAATTCTGAAAATATATTGATCCCCTTTCGCCACGTTCGTGACTTTGTGCAACAGTACGATTCTTGTGTATTCCATTGCGAGGGTAACCTATTACTGGTGAAAAGATGCACGACGCAATTTCTCTACCGGAAAAACTTTTGTTGCACCAAGTCAAGGCAGAACGAGCGCGCGCTCTAGATTTCTATAGATTTTGTTCAAATTTTAACCAGACATTGTTTGTATCATTATGCATGTTTCAGTGAAATTCCAGAACAGCCGACTATTTAGGTTGGGAGATAATGGGTTTTAAAATTGCAACTTTTAACACTGCAGAAAGTCAGATCACATAATTCGTCGTACTGTTCTATTGTGCTTATGAATTTTGAAAAAAAATTATTCTTCGATAGCAAACTAGTCAGGTAAAGAGTAAAAAAAGTTTGGATTGCGTTTACTAATCAATTTTGCTAAAAACGTTCAGTAAAGACAGAATAATTCTCCGTATAAAATATTTGTCCCGTATAATAAGAAAACATATGGCAACACCGCAGAACAGTATTGTTCAATATTTCGAGAAAAAAAATTATCGTCTTCTGAAAGTTCAAAACTTTTATCTTAAAAAATCATTTGCGTTATAAATATTGATTTTTTATATTGTCTAAGTTATCCCCACGAACAAACAAAATTGTTGGTTAATTCGTAACTAATAGAAAATTTTGTTCGATTAAAAATGACTTCCAAATAAAAATTTGTGTTGCAGTAATATTTTAAATATGCCGCGCAAACGTACGGCATGGGATACGTGGAACGATGCGTGTTGCCATATGTCTTCTTATTACGAGGGACGAATCTTTTTTACGGAAAATTATTCTAATTAATTTTAAAGCAAACCCTGCAGTGTTCAAAATTGCAATTTTAAAACCCATTTTCTTCCAATCTAAATAGTCGACTTAAGGGGTTACCCCCACTTGCGATTTTGAAAAAATCGATTTTTTTTATTGCATTTTTTTGAAGTATAAGTATCCGGGCCCATACTTCTGTATGGGCCCGGAATAGATGACTATGTAAGTTTACAAAAAAAAATATTTTCTTCCTGTAAACTGAAATTGAAACTTTAAACGCGTTTTTCTCAAAATGGCATTTCTGAAGTCGGTGACCAAGATTACTCGAACACTAATGAACCGATCTTCTTGAAATTTTGCAGGCTTATTTAATACATAAAAATGTAGTCTTTAATCGTTCGATTTTTTTTTCGAAAAAAATGGCCGTTTTATAGCCAAAAAACGGCCGTTTTTTTCGTTAAAATCGAACCATTAACTTTGACTATCCGCCATTTTGTAAAAAATGAATATTTTTTAAAATCCTTCGATTAAAGACTAGTTTATACTTATATTTGACTAAATCCATCCGCATTTTTTTTTCAGATGATCCACTTCGCCGCAATGTTGGTCAACGCAAACCGTGTATATAAAAACATTATTTCATTGACGGCCATTTGCCACTAAACAATGTAATATTTTTCGATAAAAATATTACTGAAAGTTCTTCAAGATGTGCTCTTTAAGATGGTATATTGATCGATTAAAAAAGTTTTGTAGTTTTCTTTAAAAAAATTCATGAAAAAGGCCTTTTTTTGCGCTACAAGTGGGGTAACGCCTTAAGGCCTTAGGCCATAGTAACGGGTATAAAATCATGTGCGAATTTAACAATTTTTTTCGTGTGAAAAAGTGATTCACTTATAAAATTAATTACACATCGATTTAGTATGAATATCAAGCTGTTAGAAAAAAATATATATATATATATATATTTTTCTAAGTACAAAATGGCCAACTGCTCGAACCTTCTCGAAACAGCTTTGTTCCAATTGGCGCGACAAATAATTTCAACAATTTTCACTCGATTTACTTCAAATTAAAAATTTATGTTCCTAATTGCATTTCGCAGAGAAGTACGTACGGAATCTCTGATTAATCGAACGCTTTTCATTTTATGAGCAGTTTATGAGCAGTTATAACGAAATTTTTCACTGAAAATTCATTTCTTAAGTTCAAATACCTACAACTTTTGAATAAAACAATATGTTTTGAATTCCGTACGTACTTCTCTAGATATTCTAATGTAGATTGACGAGAATTTTTGTTTTTTGTTCTAGTTAAAAAATTGTGGATGCTAAACGTCACGCCGCGGAGCGCCTGAAAAAAAGATAACAAAAAAAAATATTAGTAGTCGGCCATTTTGTACATCGAAAAAAAATATATATATATTTTCAAACAGCTTGATATTCATACTAAATAGATGTATAATTAATTTTATGAGTGAATAACTTTTTCATACGAAAACAAATTGTTAAATTCGCACATGATTTTATACCCACTGTGGCCTTACGCCTTAATACTATTGGCTTGTCATGTTTTTTCTCGCCAAGTCATTTATGTCAGGAAAAAATGTGGGTAACTTATGGAAGTCTCTTTTCATCGAGTCTTCTATCTTTAGACTATCGCAAATTCATCTTCGTTCTGTTATCATCGGAATATTCCGTACTGATACAGTGCCGCACCAGCAGTACACACCGATAATCAGAGCGAATCAATACGAGCACTCGCGTCGGGAATGAACTACGTTTGGAAGAATCTTCGAGTGTGTAAAGTCCGTTTAAAAATAGTAAAGAATATAGTATCGTTCTCGGATAGGGTGCATAAAAAATAACGCGTGTATTGCACGGGATCGTGTAAATTTCGCATTGCACATTGCAGAAAAATTACACATTGTGTATTGTAAAAAACGTAACGTGCAGAAATAAAACAAAAGAAATATGCGAGTCTGTATTGTGGAAATAAAAGAGTATGTAACGGTGTTCTGCGAAGAAATCAAATATCAAAGTACCCAAGATGATATGTAACCCTGTATTGGTGAAGAAAAATAATAAGCAACCTATTCGTTAAGGCGTTACCCCCACTTGTAGCGCAAAAAGGCCTTTTTCATGATTTTTTTTAAAGAAAACTACAAAACTTTTTTAATCGATCAATATACCATCTTGAAGAACACATCTTGAAGAACTTTCAGTAATTTTTTTATTGAAAAATATTACATTGTTTAGTGGCAAATGGCCGTCAATGAAATAATGTTTTTATATACACGGTTTGCGGTGACCAACATTGCGGCGAAGTGGATCATCTGAAAAAAAAATGCGGATGGACTTAGTCAAATATAAGTATAAACTAGTCTTTAATCGAAGGATTTTAAAAAATATTCATTTTTCACAAAATGGCGGACAGTCAAAGTTAATGGTTCGATTTTAACGAAAAAAAACGGCCGTTTTTTGGCTATAAAACGGCCATTTTTTTCGAAAAAAAAAATCGAACGATTAAAGACTACATTTTTATGTATTAAATAAGCCTGCAAAATTTCAAGAAGATCGGTTCATTAGTGTTCGAGTAATCTTGGTCACCGACTTCAGAAATGCCATTTTGAGAAAAACGCGTTTAAAGTTTCAATTTCAATTTACACGAAGAAAATGTTTTTTTTTTTGTAAACTTACATAGTCATCTATTCCGGGCCCATACAGAAGTGTGGGCCCGGATACTTATACTTCAAAAAAATGCAATAAAAAAATCGATTTTTTCAAAATCGCAAGTGGGGGTAACCCCTTAAGGCCGCATTCTAGTGCGTCTGGTTGAAAAAAATGTCGGAATGACAAAATCGCTGAACACGACATCTTCGAAGCTGTAGAAGGTATCCTGTACGGCCCTGGTATAGTCGACTGACGGTAAATCCCATGTAGGGTGATCGGTAGTGGCCAATGATTGGCCGATGCTCGACGCCAAGCTTGCCAACATTGGCACTCGAGCTTGGCCCGATCATCGACCGAGCCTTGGATGATAAGAGCGGCCCGATATTCGCAATCAATATTGGCCCTAGAATGGCTTATGAGAATCGGCCGAGCATCGCGTAGGAGTTCATTCGAGAATCGGCCAACAATAAGCCCCCTCAAGATTGCCATCATTGGCACTCGAGCTTGGCCCGATTATCGACCGAGTCTTGGCGGATAATTGTGACCCAATATAGATCACCAAAATTGGGCCTGCACCGCCAAAAAAAAAATTAATTATTTTTGTATTGTAATTCGTCATTACCTGGTCTCTCGAAATGATTAGTTCGAAGAAAATATTTCACCCCATAATGGGGCTCGAACCTTGAACTTCCCTATTCATAGCCAAACACGCTGCCCCTATGCTACCGAGTGCTTGTAACATTTGAATCGCAGATATGGCATAAGATACCAAATGGATTCTGATCATTATTTGTATGACATAAACTATATCAATTAGTTAATATCATTGTGATAATTAGAGAGTGTTATCGAATGACATGTTATAGAATTTTCAAACCTAACCTATATATATAATTCTTCTCTCAGACCATTAGTTCATTAGTTCAAGTTTACTTTGAATAAATAAATATATTTAAAATGAATAATTCCAATAATGGAATGCAATAGGAAAAATTTGATTTCACGAAAAATCTAGTTAATTCAAATAAAAAATAAATAAATAGACGCGGTTAGTTAATATTAATAGAATTTTTCTGTCAGTGTAGGATGGTTCATAAAAATTGGCAGAATATCGCGTATGAGCTCCTTCGAGAATCGGCCAACAATGAATGCATTGATTTGGTAGTATATTTGTTAAGAAAAATGTCCAATGGACGCGTAAAAAGTATTTATCTCGTCTCTCAATGATTTCAACGCGAAACAATGAATCGTCAATATACGAATTGCGGTTCGATCATGCGTTACTCGGCCGAACATTGGCCTCGTACCGGTAAAAACATGATTGGCGAGTCTATACTTCGCCAAACATCGACCTCGTATCGATAAGCCAATGATTAGAGAGCCTATATTGGGCCGAACATTGTCCTCGTATCGGCAAACCAATGATTGGCGAGTCTATACTTCGCCAAACATCGGCCTCATATCGATAAACCAATAATGAACAAGTCTATACTTGGCCGAACATTGGCCTCGTATTGGCAAACCAATGATTGGCCAGTCTATACTTCGCCAAACATCGGCCTCGTATCGACAAGCCAATGATTAGCGAGTCTACGTTTGGCCGAACATTGGCCGCGTATCGGCAAACCAATGATTGGCGAGTCTATCCTTCGCCAAACATCGACCTCGTATCGACAAGCCAATGCTATATTTGGCGAGCGAGTCTATATTTGGCCGAACATTGGCCTCGTATCAGCAAACCAATGTTGGCTAGTCAATACTCAGCCGAGCATTGGCGTACAATTGGTTAATCGATCATCGTCCCGCCAACATTGGTCCAAGTATTGGCCGTTACGGTTCGATTGGCGAAACCTACATGGGATTGCTGAAAGCAGTGAATATCCATCCTATAACTGCATGAGAAACTTAAAAATGCGTTTTTTCTCAAAACCACATTTCCCAAATCGGGCGTGTATTTTTCTGAGAAACTACCGAGCCGATTGACTTTCAATTTTGCACACATGTAGAGTACCTATCGGGCTATGGTTCGAGCCTCCATCTTTTTTATTGCTTCGTAGTTACTATTTTTCCGGGCCGCGAGAAGTGAACAGTTTATTGGCAAATCAGAGTACTACTTTTCAAACGCCGTCATATTGCAAATTTTACCTAATTTTTTTAATTAGGGAGCCAAACGATGACCACATTCGTAAAGAATAGAATTTAAAAAACATCATTTGTTTTAGATGACAAGGACGGGCGCAATCACAACGCCCGACGATAAAAAAAATGTCGCGATCTGACCTGCGCAACATCAAATGTCATGTACAATTTCGAATAGAATACTTTGAAAAAATACTAATACTGCAGATTTAACCTGTTCACTAAATTAAAGCGGTCTTCTCACCTTAGACGCTAAAAAAGCCTATTTTTATGATTTTTGTATAGGCTTATATTATAGATAATGAAATAAAAGTTGTCACACTTAATGAATACACTTTCGAAATACGTTCAAAAAAGAAATTATTTAAGTCACTATTTATAGGCGAAAATGGTAGTTGAAAAATGTCCTTAAAAATTGTAGGTCTGCGCTGTTTATGAAAACTCGGAGATGGATCATCCGAAACAAAAAAAATGAAACTTGTTTAGATTCAGTATGTTAATGGCTATATCGCATTTCATGCGATTTTTGATATATGCAAATATAACAAAATGGCGGACATTTGTCGAAAAAACAAAAAACAGTGTTTTTTCACCGTTTTTTGCAAAAAAATGGTAAATATCAAAAATATTAAAAATCCTTGATACGCGCTATAGCTATAGTTGTAAAGAATATGTGGTTAACATTTCATAAGGATCGGTTCAGTAGTTTCGAAGATTTTATCAACAAGCCGTCGAAAAACATGGTTTCGAGAAAAACGCGTTTAAATTTTGTTTGGGTTACATAAATACATCAAATTTTATTTTTAATGTATTTTGAAAGTGTATTTATTAAGGCATCTGGCCATCCTGTAATTTTTTTAAATTATTTTTTTAATAAACCCTGAACTGTTAAGAACAATTTAAGCCATAGTACGTATTGAAAAACGCAAAATTGACCAAGTTACAGTTATTTTTCGGCAGGAATGTTGAGCCGCTGTGTTTCTGTTCCGTGTTTATAACTCACACGGTTTATACAAAATACAAAAGAAGCACGAACAGCACGAAAAGCTTTTCAAAAAAGTCCCACGACTCTCAATCAGCTGCCGAAGGAGACGTCTATGGCCCAGAAATCGCTGATTGAAGGTAAGACTCGCAAAAACCGCACTGTCAGCTGAATAACCGCACATTTACTTTCTTTTGCGATTATCTTGAAACTACATTTTTTGAACTGGTACTATCGAAATATCATGAACTATCGGTCCGATTGCTTTCAAATTTTTACACAATACTTTTAAAAACATTTTCTAAAATGTCACGTAGAATTTTTGCGATAACTTGATTGGTTTTTGTTTTATTATTGTTTTTGCTTGAAAATTTCGGTGAAAAATACAAATTTTTTCCTTCGGTTCACCATAATTTTTTGAATGGTCGAAAAAAAAACCGCTACGCTACATTGTAGCGACACTACTCACGAATGAGCTGATTTTTTTTCAGATGTGACATGCCCGGGTAACAGCTGGGACAACGACCGCGCGTATCGTGCGGTCGGCCTCCGCGGCAATGTGCATAACGGCGCCATTTTTTAATACTTTGAACGGAAATTTATTAACGTTATTCTTAAAGCCCTTTCTGACGTTGTGTAAAAAAATAAAAATATTCCGGCCCATACTTTTGAGATTATTATTTTTTTTTATATATACCCATTTTTCGATCGGCCAAGGTGGCCAGACGCCATGAATGTAACAACTATTGTATCAATATCTATAATATGAACCTAGCCAAAAATCCATAGAACAGCCTTTTTTAGCATCTAAAGTGAGACCCCTTAAACCCCAGAAAATTACCTTGAAAATGGATGTTCACACTAGAACACAGCCTGAAAAGAAGGAATATGGTACAGCAAACAGGAATAACAGCCCTGCATCATTCTGTTGAGGCTTGCATAATTGGAATGCAATGAACGATCTTTTTTATTTTCGTTCTTCGCCCTTTCTATTCTTAGCCAAAATCTTTTTCGACAGATTTGGGTTGTAGATCTCTAATCTTAAAAAAACGTTTTCCCTAGATTTTATCTGTCAAACATAAAAATTGAAATTATTTGCAATGTGTTTCAACGATTTCAACTTCAATATATTCCTGATCGTAGGGAAAAACAATGACTGTGTTTTGCAGAAAAAATCTTGAAAAATACAAAACACAATGCCCCCCCCCCCCTCCCCCAATATTGTAGAACAAGAGAATACGTGACCGTACATTGACGTACATTAATCGATCGAAAGAAAAATGTAATTATAAATTGTATAAGAAAAAGACGACGATGTAGTAGTACCGGAGAAAATTAAAACGTGAAGAAAGCAGACGCAATGTGAACCGTGTATGGTAGAAAAAAAGCACATGCTTTGTGAAAAAATCGTATTGTATATATTATTTTTTTTAACGAAAGAAATATATACCTTTTTATAGAGTAATGCGCATAAGTAAAAGAATTCGAGTTATCGATCAAACGTGTGGCGCAGAGAAAAGGAAATAGCAGTGCATAAAATTCGAAAATATGTACGTAATCTGTAAGAACAAATTTAAGGGGTGAGATGCAGTCAGAATTTTCAAAAAATCGATTTTTTTACATTTTCTTGAAGTATGATGTTTCGAAAATATTCCCTGAAAATTTCAAGTCAATCCGATGAATCGTTTCCGGGATATCCCACAATTAGTGAAGGGGCGTCGGGTCCCTATGGCGCAGGTAGCGGCTGACAAACGCGCAAACGATAATACCCGGGAGGGCAGAATGCTTCGAAGACAACAACAAATTGATATTTTGGAAGCTTCCACATCGGCAGAAGCCCTATTGTATGGGCCAAGAATTGATGATTCGATGTAAGTAATTTTTTAATTAGTATTTATATACATAAATCAAGTGTAAAACTGGAAAACTCTTTCAGAAATTTTCAAAAATGTATTACTCAAAAACTATGAACTTTAGCAAAATTTTATAAAGAATACTTTCGTTTTAAAATTTCCCAAAATGTTAAAAAAATAATAATTCATCACGAAAAACTTTAACTTTTTGAAAAATTGTTTTAACAATTGCTTATAAACAACTGCATGCTCGACTTTTCGGCAAAAAATTGTGATATTCGGATTCAGCGGATCAAAATACATAAAAAAAGTTTAGCTTCATCTATCGAGCTCAACATTTTACGAACATATAATACCGTATCCACATCGAAAAACTTTAAACGCGTTTTTCTCGCAAATATGTTTTAAAAGTCGGTGACCACTATAATTCAAAAACTACTCGATGGATTTTTATAAAATTTGGTGTGCTTATTCATAGCATTAAAAACTAGTCCTCAATCGAAGGATTTTCATTTTTGTTGAAAATTTCTTTTTTTTCAACAATAAACGCTCGATTTTTTGGTCGAAAATCGAAAGTTACCTGTCGGAAGCCGCCATTTCGTTAATTAAAAAAAAAACTTCGATTAAGGACTAGATTTATTATTAAACTAATGATTCTTTTTTTTTAATTTGAGATGATCCAGTAAAATTTTATGATGATCGCCGCAAAGCACTACATGCCGAAGGGGGGCCGTCAAAGATGGCCATATTTTTATAAATAATCAATATTATTCTTTGAAAATTTGCACAAGTCAAGTTGAAATATAACATAAAAAGTCTGTGTAACCACTTTTGTAAAGCAAACTTAATTACCATAAAAAAAATTTATTGAAAATGCTCGTTTTTTCACGCCTCTGACTGCATCTCACCCCTTAAGGCAAGTAGTATTTGAGGAGGTGCCGATGTGTAACTTCAAAATCAAGAGTACTGCTTCTAACCCCCTTCTTATAGAAAAAGAAGGAAACGTTTTTTGTACAAAAAAGAAATCCAAAAAAATAGCACTGTAGTAGAGTAGAAAAAAATGTAAAAGATAAAAACAACGATGTCGAAGTTTGCATCGTTGGAATGCAACAAACATTCTTCGAAATTTTTTTTTTATTTCCGCATTTTCATTATCATCCAGGATATTTTCTTCCGTATTTAGCCTGATGATCTCTGACGAGCATCCTGAAATACGTTTGAGTGATATTGGAGAGCTGAATGTGTGAAAAAAAATTGGGCTACGAAACACTCGTTGCGTCCCGACGATGCAAACTTCAATAGCACGAAAAACAAAGGGACTATGTAATTCTGCATTGAAGAAAAACTAATGTAAAAGAAAAACAAAAGAAGTGGGTAGAAGATAGTGCAGTATGACCACGTTCGGGGACAATTTTTTCGATTAGTCCGAGCGATTACAGTCGCGAGTGTACTCGGCGCCCGGTCACTGAGCCAGTAGTAAGTGCAGTTACTACACGGACGAGTGATACCCAGAAGTGTATCGTTCACGATATAGTGGCGAAGGGCCAAAGCGTGTCCTCGGGTAAGTAGCGCATGAGAGTAGGCCAAGCTGGAGCCACAAACGTCGCACAGACTGCGACACACACATATACCCGCACACACACACACACACACACACATGTTAAACGAGAGGGGAGAAAAAACGTGAGCCCATACTCGTTTGTATGCACGCGTTTATTCTGCGGGTGTGGAGTTTTACATTTACTCGAACGACGCGACACATTCGATCCCTTAAATCGACTCACTTTTTTAAAATTCGTAGACTGTAACGAACGATATCAAATATATAGCTTTCAAATTTCACAGTTACATCAGGAACATATGTTTTCAATGTGTTTTAAAAAATAAGTATTCTTAGATTTGTGAAAAAAAATATATTGCCGACCAAACTGAAAAATATTGTTAACGATTATATTGTTGATGAACATCGTGGTCAAAAATGAAACTTTGTTTCATAATTCTTTGTTTTCAGATGCTCTGTAATATGCTCTGATCAATTCATTTATGAAAATGAATATATCAAGAGAATTTGCTGTACTTTAAGGAGGTTGGAGGGATTCAGTTGAGTCAAATGTATTTTATTATTTTTACAAAATTATTATTTTTTTAAACTACGATAACGAATGTTTTATACAATTCACAATGAAATTTTGAGTAATTTATAATTATGCCTATGCATATTTACGTCACGAGATTATTGGCCCATAGTTTTCGGTGGGCAAGATGAGAATTATTTTTTCTAAATGTTTACAAAGGTTCAGTTTGCGTTAATCCGTTGTTAGGAATGGTTTATCTTGGTGCTAATTAACAAAAAAAAATTACACAACCTTTAGTGTGAAAGTCTTGCTCATCTAACCGCACGTTAAATTACATGCATTAAACTATTTTTTATGTCTGGTGTTTGGTGGTGAAAAAATGTCAAAAAAATCGTAAAGACTCAGTATAGTCTAAACAATAACATGTATTTTTTTTTTTATTAAATTTAACCTTGGATTGTAGGTAACGCGCCAATCTCCTTAAATCTACAAAAACATTTAGCCAGCGTCCGACCCAATAGATCAGCTGTAACATCGTTGGCTTGCAACGAAAATAATGTTTTTCCATTGCCCTCATTCTTCCGCCGTCCTTCGCGATTTCAGAATATGGAATTCACTGAAACGCGCCTTGTCAGCGATCTACAACCTAATTCTGCCAAAAAGATTTTGCATAATAATAAAATAGACTGAAAAAGGACGGAAGGAAAAAGGACCACCGTCAGATTTCAATCAATTTTTCTGTACATATGCACGTGTGTGTGTAAGGGAGAGGTAGGAAGGAGAGAGATGCGTAAGGAGGATAGAACAGTTTAAACTCACACGACTATTCGAGACTTTAGTAATCGTATCGTACGTGTTAAAACTCCACGTAACGATTTACCCTAAACGTGAATAACGATTCGACCCAGTTACCTGTACTCTATTCGCACAGACGTTCCAACGCCTTCAGCCCCTGGTCGCAGACATACGGGGCTCTAAAAAATGTTCGTTTGCGTGTGCGCCATGCGTGTACGTTTGTAAATGCTCTTGTACAAGTGTACCATACACTATCGACACTATCATTTGCTCCACTCGACTTCCAATACTTCGAATATTGGTGCTGCACCCTTTCCTAGGTGCAGTCGCGCCAAGCTCTACTGATGTGTGCATACGGAAAAAAAGAGAGAAAAAAGGGATGACCTCGGTTCACTGACCCGATCCCGGTCGTCTGGATCAGTAGAGAAGATAATAAAATTGAAAATGTCGTTGGTAAAAATGACCGAAGCTTATTTGTCGATATGGAACCAATATGGAAAAATGATATGAAAGTTCTGCCTTTCCTACACCTTCTCCTGAACCAAATATCGATATGATTCCGTGCCCTTATTGCCCAAGGAAACTTTCCAGGCTGTTCTCTTTCATGGAGCACAACTTTCCTAAATAAAGTACGTGAAGTGTACATTGTAATACTGTACATATCTCACTGCAAGCTCGATATTTAATCTCGGTTATACCGAAATACCAGGAGGCCACTTATTTCCAATTGCTAATAGTAAAACAGTAAGCTCGTACACGTCGATTTGGGAAACGCTTTCATGAATGACTGAACAGGACTCCATTAGCAAAATTCGAAACAAAAGAGGAGTGAAGGTAGCAAGCGGCAACTTTAGTACTCGTGCACTTGTCATTGGACGAGTAAGTATTTTTGGGTCGTTACGTCCAGAAATATAGGTATCAATTAATTCGAAAATGCGAACAAGAGGCGATATATTTCTTTTCTCTGCATTATTGGTACTATAAACTGTCGCGTAATGGAACAGAATAATTTTGATGAACCGCAGGTACCCGTGCAGAAATGTGACCCCGCATTCCCTACTTTGTGTCCGGCCCTGACCAGATTTACCCTGTCTGATTTACCTAACCGGGCCGTCCCACGGAACAAACCAGGAAAATCGCAAAGTCGTTGTTTTAGGACTTACCCTCTATGTTTGGAAATTACAATCTTCCTGCCGAGATACATTGCGAGCAAGTAAATCTTCACGTAATGTCTACCTGGCTAGAACATTGACATGTTCTGAAAAGTGGAGCCTGTCTTGAATAACTAAAGAAAAGCTACTTTGCCTTTCACCTCATCAAAGATATTTATGATTGATTGGGATGAAACTAATACGTCTGTTGTAATTCTATTAACCCTGCGTATGTACACCGGGTCTCTGAAGGAACAGTCGAAACTTAAAACTCAAATTTTCCTCTCATGAATAGAGGGCGGGCTTCGGCTACCCCACTGAAAAATCTAAGTAGCAGTGGGGACTAAAGGCCCAAGGGACGCCCGGGCCTGGCAGTTTATTTGCTAAACGCCAACCAGTTCAAGTCACGTCCGTTCCCTAAAAGGGTCAGTGTACACACGGCGTCAGCATTTTCGAAGGTAAGTGAATGCAGTTTTTTTTGCTTTTCTCAGAGTTTCTCAGTTTTTTCATGCCTAAAATAAATGTTTTAGGAGGAGGGTAGGGGTTTCAGCGTGAAAAAAAACTCTTTTTTGCGATTTTTTTCATCTATATGGATAGAGTAAATTTATTGAAACCTTTTGTACATTGTTAAGTGTCATTTCAAGAACATTCCGTCAAATTTGTACGCGAAAATATCCACAAACAAGCCGGTGCCGCGTTTTTCTCGAAACCACTTTTCCAAAGTCCGTGTTCATTGCCATTTGAAAACTACATGACCGATTTATTTCAAACTTGGTACACACTTTCTACATATGAAAGACCTCCCCCCAACGGTTAGTTTGCGATTTTTTTATACATTGAGGGGGTTTTCCACCCCCAAAATGGCGGAATTTGCGTGAAAAATAGCCCTTCTCACTTTACATCACCATCAAAAATTCAGAAATGAAAAAAAAAATTATCAAAGATCGTTGGAGGGAGGATTTGATGATACTTTGACTAAATTTTAATGGTACTTGATTTCAGATAATTTCTAGCTGAGATACAGTGAACACCGCAAATCGTGTTTTTCCAAAGACGTTCTTGGAAAAGCTTTGTCACCGGCTTGTTTGTGGATATTTTCGCGTACAAATTTCACGGAATGTTCTTGAAATGACACTTAACAATGTACAAAAGGTTTCAATAAATTTATTCCATCCATATAGATGAAAAAAAAATCGCAAAAAAGTGTTTTTTTTACGCTGAAGGCCCTACCCTCCCCTTATGTAATTTGATACTGTTTCGGCTATTGTTTACGGACTTTTATCTCAAAAACAAAACTTTTTTGTATTTTTAGCTTACGAGTCCGTTATTTTTCCAGATTTTTGTAGAAAATAAAGTTTTTCTATATTATTTATTGCTTTCTTTACTTTCTTTCTTTTTCGGGTTTTCTTTATTAGTTCATGCTTTTCAATGAAATAAGTTTTTTTGTTCTAACAGTTTTTGAAGTTGGGCGAAAGAAGTGCATCTCAGGTTATGTACAATTTACGCGACCGTCGCCCTGACGTGTTTTACGATGAAGAAAGTTCAAATGAAGCCGATAGAGAAGAAGTTCATAAAGAAAACAAAAAAAAACAATGTATTCTTGTGCATCGTGCGAAACGCCGGTTTGCGATGATCATCGAACGTACTTTTGACACAATTGCACAATGTAAATTCCTTTTTTGTCACTAATTATCATTAATATTTCATAATTTTTGTATTTGCAACAATAACAACTCATTTTGTGCCAAATAATTACTGTCCCGTTTATTATGACATGCCTGAGTCCGTAAAATATTCCCCACTTTCAGGTGCTTAAATAATTCAACTTTTTGGAGCCCACACCGAAGGCACTATATTCTTTTGAAAGCTCATAGTCTAAGCTACAAAAGCCTATAACCGTTTTTTTAAATATTTGTTTATTGTAGAGTAATGAATTTTTCAACAAAATTCAGTTTTTTCCCACTTTTTCCACTTGTCGCCATGTTGGGAAATATCAATGTTCTGGCCGGGAAGCAATTACCTGAATGTATTTCGCCAACAATCCACCAGATGGCTACAAGCGAAGCGCTTCGCGTAAGCAAGGTACCATCGTACGAGGATAAAAGTTCGTCCTGTGAGTTGTGTCGCGTACAAAAGTGCTATGCTTACAGTGTGCACTTACGCTTATGATTTTACGATATTCGTGAAATGACCCTTTGCACTCTAGGCTTTTTTCGCTCGGATAGTGATCTGTATACGTTTTTCTGTCTCTATGCCTATCAGGAAATGCGAGCAAACGTATGTATACACCCATATACTACCTTAGCAAGTAGACAACCAACAAACTATATGTTGTTGAAATACTAAATTGAATACACTCCCGATTTTACCTCTTCAAGGGTTCCAAAAACGCTGAAACGTCATTTTTAATTTCCTCGTTTGTTCCCGGTTATTTCCCGATCTATTCCCTACAACTTTCCTGGTCATTTACCGCTTGTTCTCCGGCCCGTTCCTGATCAGTTCCCCAGAAAGGGAACAGCGGATAGGGACCTAGCCTTAGACCCGTTACATTGCGAACCTATTTCAGGGTGGAAGGCCCGACCAGAGCCTGATATTATGTGGGGAAGGCGGATCAGGGGCAGTACGTTTTCCCGACTCAATATCTACATGGATAGCGTGTGGGTAGAGGGTGCGTTACATGATGCACGCTGGTCTAATTGTCGCCATGATGGTTGTTTAGACTTACCAGGTGTGTAAGTATGAAACCGGAATTTGCCCATAGGTGGCGCTAGATGTCGATGCAGTTACCGACACATCACGTCAGCGGTGTTTTGTTATTGTATTGATATCCGACAAAGATTTCCAACTCACAATAACACGAGTTTCATTCAGTAGCATTAGTTTATTAGAGATAAACATGTCGAGTTTTGTGCCAACAAATTACGATTTGCGGACAGCACTACTTTTCTGTTTTCATCTGAAGAAAACCGCAGCCGAATCGCATCGAATGCTTGTGGAGGCGTTTAGTGAGCATGCTCTCGGTAAAACAAAGTGTTTCGAGTGGTTTAAACGGTTCAAAAGTGGCGATTTTGACGTGAGGAACGAAGAACGTGGAAGACCACCGAAAAAGTTTGAAGACGCTGACCTGCAAGCCTTGTTGGACGAAGACGACGCTCAAACACAACAACAACTGGCGGATCAGTTAAAGGTGACCCGAGAAGCCATCTCCCTTCGGTTGAAAGCCATGGGAAAGATACAAAAGGTGGGGAAATGGGTTCCACATGAACTCAACGAAAGACAGCAGGAAAACCGCAAAACATCATGCCAAATGCTGCTCGCCAGGTTCAAAAGAAAGTCATTTCTCCATCGAATTGTGACTGGCGATGAAAAGTGGATGTATTTCGAGAATCCTAAGCGCAAAAAGTCATGGGTTACTCCGGGTGAACCATCAACATCGACGGCAAGACCAAACCGCTACGGACGAAAGACAATGCTGTGTGTTTGGTGGGATCAGAAGGGCGTAATCTACTACGAGCTGCTGAAACCTGGGGAAACTGTCAATACTCAACGCTACCGACAACAAATGACCGATTTGGATCGAGTTTTGCGTGAAAAACGACCAGAATACCAACAAAGACAACACAAGGTGATTTTGTTGCATGACAATGCACCAGCACACAAAGCAAAACAGGTCCAGGAAACGATAGAGTCGTTCCGTTGGGAGATTCTTCAGCACGCGCCTTACTCACCGGACCTTGCCCCATCCGATTACTACTTGTTTGCATCGATGAGACACGCACTTGCTGAGCAGCGCTTTACTTCTTACGAAGATGTACGAAAATGGCTCGATGACTGGTTTGCCTCAAAAGAGCAACAGTTCTTTTGGCGCGGAATCCACAAATTGCCAGAAAGATGGGAAAAATGTATAGATAGCGACGGACAATACTTTGAATAAGTTACTTTGTATCATATCATTACAATAAACGTTTTTTTTCTGTACAAAAATTCCGGTTTCATACTTACACACCTGGTAGATGTTCAAAGAGCACGAAATGGCTCTTGAAGGTCTACTGACTTATATTTTTTTAAATCTCCTTGAAATGGTTCTTCGAGCCAATAAGCTGGATGCCAGCGCGTTTGGACGGTCACCGAGTCTCGTCTCGTAGCTAGTACATAGTTTTAGGGCTATATTTTTAACCATGCCAATCTCAAGATCTTTGTGTAAGTTGACGTTAGTGATATACCGCGAGGCATTTGCTATGACTCTCAGACTTCAATTGGAATTGTTGCAAAATCTCAATGGTAGAGTTGCTGGCCGTTCCCCAAAGTTGGATGCCGTAGGTCCAGATTGGCATTAGTGTCGCTTTGTATAATAGGATTTCGTTGTTCAGGGATAACTTTGACCTCTTTCCTATGAGCCAGTGCATTTTTCAGCCGCTGATCTAGTCATTTTCTTTTGTGTTTGATGTGGCTCGCCCAAGTTAGCCTACGATCCAGGTTCATGTCTTAGTACTTGACATCTTTAGCTCGTGGAAGAGGTTGGCCATTTAGTTGTACGGTTGGGCAGTCCTTTTTCTGACTAGTGAAGCCGATGTGGATGGATATGGTGTCTCTAGCCTTGATGAGCCCAAGCGGAGATGTAGACATATATTGGTAAATTTCTGTGCTATCTAACTGATATTATAAATGCAAAAGATTGAATGTTTGTTTGGATGTTTGTTACTCAATCACGCCGGAACGGCTGAATAGATTTGGATGGAATTTGAAACGCAGGTAGAGTATGCCCTGGATACTCTACCTGCGTTTAGAACTAAATTAGCATATTATTAGGACTACTACTAAGCAATTATTAGGACCAAATTACGCATACTACGTATAATTATTCAACTAATACAAATAACAGCAATTGTGGACAATAAAATAACAAACGAGCAGCTGCAAAAAAGTTTACTTTCGCGCACGATAGATGGCGTTGGGCTCAAGTCAGATCGCGCTATGGTTTCGTTACACGGTTCTATCGAGGTATAATTCTCGTGCGATGATAACATGAATCATACTGCGATCATTAATCCGTATATTTTAAAGTATTTCGGGCGCTTAAGTTCTTTGAAGTCAATTTAAGTTTAAAACGCGCTATAACTTTACACAAACGCGTTTACCTTAGCGCTGCTGTTCGGCGGCCACCTTACATTACAAATAAGGGGTTACCTGCCGTTTGAACGTCATTGTTTTTGTCGTTTATCTGTCTAAAATAGTGTTTTCATACGAATTCGCTATTGTTTTATGGACTTCAATTTGCTTTCGGTTTTGGATTTGTCGTTTTGATCAAATAGCGATTTAATACGAATTACCTATTGTTTTTGGAACTTTTATTTGCTCGAGTTTTAAGAATTTTCCGTTCTTGAATCATACGATGTTGTCTACAGAACTATATTGCAAAGCCATCTAGTTCTGTAGATAACAATGACATTGTATGATACCGGAGTTGAAGGTTGGCAATTTTATACAACTATTTCATGAATTCCAACACTTACCTCGGTCAGTCAGTCTACCACTGTACCTGAGAAATAAGACACTCTACCTTCTTCCTTTCTTCCTTACTTTTTTCTCTCTTCGTTTATCTTCTCTCTGGAGTATATATATATTAAAAAAATAGTTCCTATCCGACCCACACAATCAATTATTTGTGTTTAAAAATGTTGAAGACTGTTCTCAAAAAAGCCAAATGTGCTTGAAATCTCTATGTCTATCTAATATTGGTTTTCAGCACATTTGGCTACTTTGCGAACGGACTTAACATTTTTCTTAAACAAATCGTTGATTTTGCGGGCCGGGCAGGAAATTCCATTTGAATGATTCGCTAACATTTTTCGTAGGGTGTTTTTGAGAAGGTTAGGCTTTATATGCTGTTGAGAATGTGAACAAGTGGCTACTATGAGGCCGGCCCTTGCAGTGGAATGTCTTCGAAATCCTTTCCTCATATAAATATATGTATAGTTGTACATTTGTCTTTCATCGTTTGCATGTGTTGCGCGAAACGGGAAACTCGTAGGCCGTGACATTTGCCCTTTCGTTGTGCTGTGCCGTCCTCTTTCTTTTCCAGCACATTTAATATATATATATATATATATATATATATATATATATATATATATATATATCGATAGTGTAAATAGCCGAGCGAAGGGAAACAGGTTTTCCGCAGATCGTCGAGATATATCTCCATTATGGTATACCAGTTTCCACAGACCACGCAAATACGACATGCCTGCAAACAAAAGACTGTACCGCAAGTCGATTTACGTGTTAAATCGTGCGAGGTAAGTCCCTTTGTGTATAAGCGGTGTTACACTTGCGGTGTGTATGTGTGTGTGCATATGTGTACGTGTGCGTATGTACATGGAGCTTTCGAGCCTGAAGCCTGGACGATGAAGGTCTCGTTGTCGCGAGCTTCACGTCTACGACATAATAATAGGTACGTTCAGCCGGTTAGACTACATATGGAATCGTTCAAGAGCCGAAGCCTTTTATCACGAGGTAGGGCCAACCGCGTACGTAGTTATGTACGAAAATTCGCTGACAGTAATCGGCGATCTTTTTCTGAGCGGTGACACTATGGTTGATGGGTGTGCATAAGCTTGTAATTTCAAAGATGCGATTTTTTATTGCATAGTTTTATAGTCCAGGATTTTAACTTTAATGTGCAAGGAAAATTTCGTAGAAATTTCCCAAATGAACCGAGTTATGGGGATTTTTCCGAAGGGTCAGATCGCTTACTGCGCGGCGGTAAACCGCTCAGCTGGAGTTGACCTTTTTTCGAACCTATGGTTTAAAAAACGGTGTAAGTGGTATGCCAAAATGGATTCGTCCGATTCACTTCAAATTCGAACAGAGTATAGATTATAACATTTGCTATATACATATAAGATGAGTTTTCTATGTGTTTATTCACTTCTCAATAACAAACGATTTTTTTACGACAGCTTGGCATTATCGTAATTTTCACAATTTCATAAAAACATCATACAAGTGTTTCAAAATTATACTGAAAGTACTATTTTCCATTTTTAATATGACATTGAAGTTCGCATCGTTGGAATGCAACGAATATTTTTTTTCATTGCATAAACTTTGTTTGGCCGATTTCGGCTGTGAAAATCAGTCAATGTTTTTACCTATTCTTATTAGAGATTTAGAACCTCAATTTACAAAAAAGGCTTTGGATAATGATAAAAACAAAGAAATTAAAAATAAACCGTCGGTTTCTAACGATGCAAACTTCAACGTCGTCCCCAATCTTATGCAGACCCGTTAATTATAAGAAGAATCATTTTTGTGCTTCACAACCGAAAGACTATATTGCCCTTTGTGTTTGATGTTAACGATGATGATTTAATGTAAAAACAAAGGGAAGCGAAATACACGATTGTGCCGTTTGATGTACAAACAGCTACAATTTATTCCAGATGCGTGCGTACGTACATACATGTATATATATATATATACACACACGTACACACATGCGCGTATACATAAACACCTGCAAGCCTTTGCTCGATGGTCGAGAACTCGTTGCCGTACAATGGCATGGCTAGCCTATTTGTTGTCGAGTTCAACGCCGAGCGAAGTGAGGGTGAAGCACAAAGAATATGTAGGCTTCAGTGTGTGGTGTACGATCGAACATGTCCTTCAATATACAGAGTCCACAGCTGTGTGACATTTTGCTTCCCCTTCTCGCTCTGTCTTTCTCTCTCTCTCTCTCTCTCTCTCTCTCTCTGTATCTTTATACCACCCTATCTTTCCCGCCCCATCTACCAGCCCCTCTCTCTTTCTCTTTCATTACCTGCGTTTTGCACCTTTGGGTTGCACCAGACTGTTGAACTCTATTCAGGCTGAGAGCACTACTCTTCGTTTCCCCGTTTGGCTTTTTGACCCACAGACCTTCTTTGTTAATGTCTTGAACGAGACTCACCCCATAGAAGTATGCCAATATGCAATCGAGGGCAAGGGCCGAACTCGTGCCGATACAGATACATACATACCCACACAAACACAGTATATCATCGATTCGCTGTGCAGCAGCATTCCGCAAAACAAATTCGTATACTTTTTTTTCACGTTGCTTAATTCACACACATTGCATATTTCTACTTGACATGTACGCGTACTCGAAAGAAGCATCAGACTTTTTTACGGCCTGTGGCACCGGTGTGGACGCGTGTTCGTCACGACCCACTTTGTCCATAAAAGTTTATCGTACCGTCCTACTGAAGGAACCGCGAACCTGCCTGCGACGGACTAAAATTTCGAGAAAAGAGGAATATTATCGAAATGCGCCTGTACAATAAGATCGCCAAGTGTTTGAAGATCTGTAGGAAGAGTAATTATGTGGCCCGCTTCGTTATTGGCGCAATGCAAACTAGTCTTCCTATTTGTCGCTCTCCAATCTTGCTTGATGTTAGTACTGAAAAGTTGGGCTGCTGTTCCAGAAATGGACATTTCAAAGCACAATGAAAGATCCTGTGAAAGAGCAATAGTAAAATTTTAATTTTGACAATAGGTCTGATCCAACGATGAATACTATTCATCGTCTAAGTATTGGTATGCAAGTATTTATGTACAGTATTTCATACACTATTCTATTAGCTATCTCCATGCAAAAATGCCTCTAACATATACAGCTTGTCGTGAATGTCGCGCAATATATAAGGCGCAGAGGGGAGTCGTCGAACCGAAGTAGTCAAGCCGCTTACTGATCAGACCGCAATAAAAGAGACGAGGCGGTAAAATATTATTCCCGCAGCGTATGCTGAACCATCGCTGTCACTGGAACCACATGTGGGCTGTTTTTCATGACGTATGGTTTGATACATCAATTTATACGGGGGCGGCAAACGCTTACCCGAGTTACCTTCGGTACTTATCGTAGCTACCATGTACATTTCGATCATGGCAGTGGAATCGAACTGCCAGTAAGGATTAATGAATGGCAATGGCATTATAACATGGCAAAATAAACAGCAATAATAGGTTAAAATGAAATAACGAATAATTAATTGAAGAGGAAAGTATTCTTGGGTTGCACGCGATGTGATTGGGGCAAGGCCAACAACAAACATCGCAATATTATTTTTCGGATGATTCAACTATATCCCATCACAGCCACGGACCCGAGCGAAAACGTAACTCATTACCGCCTAGCCACAAGCTGGTAAAGTAATGTTTCGAATCGCCATTAGCTAGCCGTCTTAGCGATTGACTACCCAGCCTTGTAACGCTTTGGTCTTTTAGTGACTGAATACACAAAATTAGATAGTGACTAGATAGAAAGAAATATCCCACGGCTGTATTATATTTCTGACCTAGCCATGACCTAGTTTTTCAGCTAGCGACTGGGAACAAAAAAATTGGTGGCGATTAGATAAAAAAAAATTTGCGGCTATATATTTATATTTTCGTGATTTTTTTTGCACATTATTTACATCATTGGACCCTTTTACGATATTCTTCGTTTTTCATTAATTAGGGTTATGATATTTGCGCTGTAAATATACTAATGGTTAAATTTTTAATTATCTCAGACAAACGCTTACGCCGTAACGTGGTTTCGATCCCGGGACCTCTGGGTGATGAGTCATGACGTTGTCCACTGAGCGACTTCTACTTGTTTAATTTCTGAATTTTCTTATCGTCTACATATGTTACACTTTACAATGTCAGATTATTGAAAAATGGGTGGATTAACAAATGTAAATAACATTATCGGATCAATGACTCAATTGCGTTCGCATTGAGAGCGATAATCGCATAGAATTACATAACCTTAAATTGTATTTGTCCGATCATTTATTCCGGCTAGTGCGGCCGCAGTTGGGAAGTGTTGGCAGGTCATCGCGAGATACCGACTTGAGGATTTTATTCATTCGCAACGTCATCTGTAACTCAAGTTGCTTAACCAACCATGAGCCAGTCGCCCGATAGAACTACATGTAATCACGTACCACACTTTGTAATTTGTGACCAAGATCGGCTGGACAGTGACTAGCCAAGGGGCGCATGGCCGCAGTTAGCTAGTGTTGGCTAGGTCATGGCGTCATGCGCACTTGAGAATTGTTTTCTTTTGCAAATATCAGCTGGGCAGTGACTAGACAAGGGCTGGATAACCAAACATTCACAATATTACTAGCTCATAGCGAGCCAACCATTGGTCAGTTCGTATGAGCTCAATTGGGAGAGCCAGTCACTAGGTCGTAACTCAGACAGGCGAGAACAATTTCTACTCGGGGAGCGACATAGACCGAGATATGTTGGACGGGGCATCGCGCGTTTGAGTTGGAACGATGTCTGGCTAAAACGCGACTGCATCTACTCATCATCTGTCCTAACACACTTTGCGTCGTACTGTGGCAAACCGATAATGCGATGATGTTGAAGTTTGCATCGTTGGAATGCAACGAAAAATCTCCTTTATTTTTTAATTTCTTCTTTGGGGCCGTCCATAAATTACGTCATTTTAAAATAGGGGGGGGGTCTAGTCATTGGATGACGGTAACGATAATTACACAATGACCATAGGAAGGATAGGATGATTGCAGGGGGGGGGCAAAAATCAGCAAAAATCGATGACGTAATATATGGACGGCCCCTTTTTCATTACCATCTAAACCCTTTTTTCCAAGTTTAGGTTATAGAATCCTGATAAAGATCTTCAAAAGTGTTCCAGTGATTTTTGTAGCCTAATGAGCTGAAAAAAAGATCGGGTAATACGAATTTCTTTTTGGTCGATTTACGCTGTTAAAATCACTCGTTGACTTTTATGCATCCTCGTTAGGCATTCAGGACTTTAAATTAATGAACAAAAATTGTTTGGATGATTACAAAGAAGAAAAAAAAATGTTGCATATCAACGATGCAAACTTCAACGTCATTATATGTGTACGTAGCGCCTGCATGAATTACGTACTACCAAAGCCAAGAAAACGTAACTTCTTATTTTTTAGTTCGGTCTTTTAGCGTTTGGCGACTATTTTCTTAAAACTTAATTCCACTAAAACGTGGTTTCCATTACAGAACAAGTAGACTCATTGAAATTTTTTCTTTTTTTTTCTCATTCATTTCTAATTATCAGCTGTTATGTTGCATAACAATAAATCATTTCGTTGGGGCGATTATAAAACAAAGTAAGTTAAGGTAGCAGTTGCATTTATCGATGTACGCTGCTATTGGTTGTACGTGATTAAATTTTTATTTGTGTACCATTTTTTTTAAGTCGTCGTCGAATCGTTGCCGAAGGTCTAGCAGTTTGTATTTCTTTACGCTACGTGAGATGCAATTTCTGTCGAGTAGCTGCGTTGCTAGCTAGTTCGGGTGTTGGTCGATACGCGTTTCGTAGCTAGTGCTTAGTTTTTTGGCTGTGCTTCTGACTGTGTCAATTCCGAGGTCTTTATGGATCGTGGCGTTGGAGATGTACCAGGGGGCATTCATCATCGTTGTGAGCATTTTGGATTGAAATCTTTGTAGGATTTCAATATTGGAGTTGCTGGCACTTCCCCAGAGTTGGATTCCATATGTCCAAATTGGTTTGAGTACGGTTTTATGTATCATGAGCTTGTTATACAACGATAGCTTAGATTTCTCGCCGATTAGCCAGTGCATCTTTTTTAATTTTAGGTCGAGTTCTTGTCTTTTCTTTTCTATGTGGCTTACCCAGGTTAATCTTTTATCAAGATGTCTGGAAAAATGAACGTTAAATGTGAACCGAGAGATACGTCTCGAACAATAATTTGGCCTGTGGTGCCGTGAGTAGAAAACTCTTTGCCCTTTTCGATCAAACTGAAAGCCAACGAAGCGGGTAAAATAGACGGTATTCCTCCTCGCAGAAAGATCGGCACTTTTCCAAAATTCATGAAGCATGGAAAGTATGAAGAAATTTTGTGAGAAAGAATATCCGTTATTAGAGAGCGCGAGTCTCCGAGTGCTTGCGAAATAACAATCTCGTATTTCCGGGGCTTCGACGTGACTCTCGAGGGCACATGATCACGTGGTTAATTGCAAATACAAGTAGACGTATCGGTGCGAGTATAAATTGCGAATGAACGAGTCTGAAGCACGGGAAGGTTGTTCAGTGTGGCACCGATGTTCTCAACGAGCGGGATGAGAAGAGTGAAGGAGAAAGAAGAGACGTACGAGTGACGAGAGTGTGCAGAGAACCGGACAAAGTTCACTAATGAAGCTCGGCACAATCTCGGGGTGCTCGGCGATGCCGGGTGAGGTGGTCCGTAAAGACGCGCTGGTGCAAACAACCGCGGGCCTCTGACGATTGTGAATTTTTGCCTGGCGCAGCACGGTTCAATTATACGCGACATGATAGTGCGCGGACATGAAATTGCAACCCACCTCGTTCTGAATCGAACAATATTTTCTTACCGCACAAATCAAGATTTCAAAGCCCACAAGCACGACAAATGAAGATTTAAAGAGGTTGGAGCGATTCAGTTGAGTCAAATGACGGTTTATCAATTTTGTTTTCAATGAACCCCAAAAAAAATGCATACGAGGTACAGATTTATTCTGTATATGCTAATTTTTTAAAATATATAATTAAAGGGCAAAATTATGCAGTTTAATATTTTTATTACGCAAAGTGGAAAAACTTTTGTGTTACTACCAACTTGAAAAAGTATAACATTATCGATGATTATTATGAAAAAACTTCGACAACGAATGTTTTACACAATTCACAATGAAATTTTGAGTGATTTATAATTATGCCTATTCATATTTACGTCACGAGATTATTGGCCCGTGGTTTACGATGGGCAAGATGAGGATTTTTTTCTGAATATTTACAAAGGTTCAGTTTGCGTTAATCCGTTGTTAGGAAGGGTTTATCTTGGTGCTAAATAACAAAAAAAATTACATAACCTTTAGTGTGAAAGTCTTGCCCATCTAACCGCATGTTAAATTGCATACATTAAACTATTTTTTATCCCTGGTGTTTGGTGGTGAAAACATTTCAAAAAATTCTTAAAGACTCAGTATAGTCTAAACAATAACATGTATTTTTTTATTAAATTTAACTTCGGATTGTGGCTAACGCTCCAACCTCCTTAACCATAGAAACCGGGTCGGAATATACTTCAGTAATAAATTATCCGTTTGGGAATGTTGAGCCGTGAAAAATGACTGGCCGGAAGTCGGAGATGGACGAAATATTTTTTTAAAAATTATAATTAATAACCGCGTGATTGAAAAAAGGAATCTCGTTCTTTTCCATAACGCTAAAAAAATATAGGAATGGAACTCGAACGTGTCCTAGGGGGTGACGACGCTATGGTGACATTACAAAAGCAGTGGAAATTTTGGGTATTGATAAGTAATGAACGAAATCTTTTTGACAATATATTAATATTGATAACTGCGTGATTAAGAAAAGGCAGTCTGCTTTTTTGAATTAAGCTAAAAAATATTGGGAGTACAAATGAGTGTCCGCCGTTTTTTAAATAAAAAAATGGGGCATTTATTCTGAAAGAATGATACTTTATGTTTTATTCAAAGTATTGTCCATCGCTAGCCACTACTTTTTCCCATCTTTCCGGCAGCATATGGATACCGCGTCGGAATAGCGCTTCATCTTTTGAGGCTATCCGCAAATCGACCCAATTTTTGGTATCTTCGTATGATGTGAAGTGCTGCTCAGACAGGCCGTGCGTCATCGATCGAAATAAATGATAGTCAGAGGGAGCAATGTCCGGTGAGTACGGCGGGTGGGGTAAAACTTCCCAATTGAGTGTTCCCAAGTAGGTTTTGACCTATGCCTGGCAAGCAGCATTTCACATGTTCAAAATCGGCTTTCAACGTTTCTCGGCTTCAGTTCATGTGGAACCCAATTTCCTTGCTTTTGAATCATTCCCAACGATTTTGAACGACGTGAAATTGCTTGTTGAGTAAGTGCAAGTTCTTTTTGCGTTTGGCACGAATCTTCCTCCACTAATGCTTCAAAGTCCGCGTCTTCGTACACATCCGGCCTTCCGCTACGTTCTTTGTCTTCACCGTCAAACTCACCGTTCTTAAACTTTTGAAACCACTCACGACAACTTCTCTCACTTGAAGCAGCCTCACCATATGCTTCCAAAATCGATCGATGCGCCTCAGCTGCAGATTTGTTCAAATTAAAGAAGTACATCGAAATTTCCCGCAAGGGACGCTTATTCGGGTCAAAACTCGAAATTTTCGCACGATAAAAATTATGTGATGCTGATACAAAATCGCTAATATTTCAAGATTATGGTCTTGCCAGATGTCCAAACTTACGATATGACGTTTTACATCCGACAATTTCAACCATAACCTCCTGGTGGGGCCATCTTTTGTCAAACGGCGGAGACTTATTTGTACTCCCAATAGATATCGCTCAAATATATCGGGATGAATCTCAAGTTTGTCCTATTGAAGGTGGACCCTACGGTGACATCAGAATAATCAGTGGAAATTCTGGGTGCTAAATGTAAAAAAAACTCACTTCGTTTCTGATAAATCATTAGTATACATATGGAAAAAAATGTTGGCAAAATTTTGCAAAAATATACATAATTAGCAATATTATTTAGCATGCACTCGAGGGGTCGGACCAAATACCTGATTACCTAATTCCGCCCATCCGATTATTAGTGTAAAATAAAAGCGATATCAGCTTACGAATGATTGGCCATTGTATACAGCCTCCTTTTTTTGTCAACTTTGTTCGACAAAGCGAAAAAATGGACGAATTTTGTTTCACGACCGTTGACGAAAAGTTCCCATTATTATCATCATTTTGTTAACTATTATTGCTTAAAAAAATAAACATATTTCATTGTGTTCAACGATGCGAGCTTCAAGACCACCATTGTATGCTCTTAAACTCTCAAGTGATATGTATGTCTTGAACATGTTAAAGGTATTCCATAGAAAAATTCAAGTACCCAATCCGGTCCAGCCATTTTTGCGAAAAGTGCCAAAAACTTATTATGGATTCCTTTACCACCGGACTCGCGGGCCATTTCGGCTCAACATCTATTGAGGAAACGTTCAAGCTCCGTTATTCCTATCCTTAGAAATTTCGAGACGACAAGCCGCTAGGACGTTTAGGATAATGTGAGCAGAGCGTCGGGGATGAAGCGTTAGACCGCGGTATATTGTATGGTCGTCTCGGTGCGACCATCGAACACTTAGCGATCGATTAACCGATGCGGTGTACATCGCGTGTACATAGTCCTCGCAGCTGTACGGTCACAGTGGTTGGCCACTCGCGTGAAAGGCTTTTCCATACATACGCACTCACGTACTTCGACGTATTTGTATACGTAAGTCTATCCACGTCATAACGTTAACCAATGTGTATATACGTACTTTGTTACATATGTACGTATATACAAGGTTGCTAACAGGCTTTAATATGATTAAGCAGTAATGCTCGTCTTGGGAAATAACATATTTGCGATAAGTGCCTACGTGGGTATCGTAAAATGTGCCGACGAGAGAGAGAGAGAGGGGGGGGGGCGAGAGAAGGTGAGAGGGAAAGGAAAAGGGAGATGACGAGAGAGGAAGAGAGAGAAGGGTTAGATAGGTCTTGTTGTTAGTAAAAATGAAGGCGGTGAATATTGGGAAGGAAGTACGAGGCTTCGAAAGAACTAACAGAGAGAGAGGGTGGGAGAGAGAGAGAGAGAGAGAGAGAGAGAGAGAGAGAGAGAGAGAGAGAGAGAGAGAGAGAGAGAGGTTCTATTCGATAGATCTAACGCCGAAACAGACCGCCTCGTTTTGGTCGACGAGCATAAAAACTCCACGGGGGTGGTTCCTGAAGCGAAGATTGGCAGACCACCAACTCGAGGGCAAAGTTGAACACACACACACTTACACACACCCCTTCGCTCGCCCCAATTTATATATACAGGGTGTTAGGAACGTTGATGCAAAGCCTTATCCTCATTAGGATATGTTCCCAACGATGTGATAAGTCACCTCGTAAAGAACATATCTAACCTAGGTTACCTTACTCCAAAGTCTAAGAATTTCGAGTTATCATGGCAAGTATGGTTTTTGGAAAATTTTCCAAAATTAGGTACTAACTCGTTTATCTCTTATGTTAATGCTATTATTTCGAAGTACCATTAACATAAGAGGTATTTTTATTTCTTGACAAGGTTTTAATTATTCAACACGTCCCATTCAGTTACTTGTGTGGACACAGATGATAGTATTGGTGTTTGTCGATAGAATACACATTGAGCTAAGACGCAAATAAGTTTTTGGTTACCCATTATTGTCTATTTAAACATTATGAACGAGTTAGTACCTTTTGGGAAATTTTCCAAAAATCATACTTGCCATGCTAACTCGAAATCCTTAGACTTGGGACTCAGGTAATCTAGGTTTGATATGTTCCTAACGAGGTAACCTATCACCCCCTTAAGGCATCGACCTTCCCAACACCCTGTATATATACATATACATACGAGGTGTCCTGTAATGAATGGATAATCCTGCAACTGTCGACAGGTCAGATCATGTCCTACTATATGCTGGAATTTCAATTTAGTAGAAGTCCTACGGTTTTCGAGATGACACACATCTGCTTTTGTTTTTTCGCATGCCATGTCTACAAATGATAACTTTTTTGACTCGGTTTTTTTTTAATACTCTTGGTTATTTGTTTTATCTGGAAAAGTCTCCTTTTTAACCTTTAATGCTAAGGAAACTTAATGAAAAACGAACTGATGGAAAATTTTCATACGAACCAATTCGAACATCTGGCTTTCATAGCCTGCAGTGTAAAAAAATGTACTACGCATATCGTGCCAATTACGTAAGAGGTTACGCCACTCCAGAGGCCGAAAAAATAGGTTTTGTGAGGATTTTTTCAGAAAAACTACAAAATAAATCGAGACTACAAAAAAGGGTGTTTATCATACATACCAGTGACTGTATACAATAATTTTTTTTAAGCCATTAATTTCAAAATCGCGGCCGTTCAGCGTTTGTCTCAAAACTGCATTTTTTAAGTTGGCCGGAAACATAACTCAGTCAATTTTCAACCGATTCACTTGAAATGTTAGCTATATCTTGAAAAATTCATTGTCTATGGAAGTACGTAGGATTTTTTTTATATTGCATAGTTCATTTGTTGTTAACAATTATCTGACGAAATTTTGCACTTTCCAAAAAATTGCCTAAAAAATCGTCAGATAATTTGTAATAACAAATGAACTATGCAATATAAAAAAAAAAGCCTACGTACTTCTATAGGCAATGTACTTTTCAAGATATATTCAGCATTTCAAGCGAATCGGTTGAAAGTTCACTGAGTTATGTTTCCGGCCAACTTAAAAAATGCAGTTTCGAGATGAACGCTGCACAGCCGCCATTTTGAAATTAATCGCTTCAAAAAATTATTGTATACAGTCACTGATATGTATGATAAACACCCTTTTTGTAATCTCGATTTATTTTGTAGTTTTTCTGAAAAAAAAACCCAAAAAGCCTATATTTCGGCCTCTAGAATGGCCTAAGGCCTTTAAAGAGTTGCTTAGTTGTTGTCGATACATATCGTTTGTAGAAATTGCATGCGACAAGAAAAACAGATGATTTTTTTCAAAAAATAATACAAAGCCCAAAATCTCGAAAACCGCGGGACTTTTACTAAACTGTAATTCCAGCATATAGTAGGACATGCTATATGGACAGTTGCAGGGTTATCCATTCATAACAGGACACCCTGTATGTTTGGAAAGGCACTTGAATAAATGGCAAGCACGATAGTTTGTTGAGCCAAAAAGGCTTTGCTGCTCCTTTTTCATCCACTTTTCGCGAGAGATTACCAAAAAAATCCCGGTATCTGGCGAAAATCCCAAATCTCCATTAACGTTTCTTGGTACAAAAAAAACAATTGAACCGCTTCTTCCAACAAAGGAGTTTATCGGCTGGACATTGATTTTAGCGGATAAAAAATGTATCAATTGACGGTGATGATATATGGGTGTCCGTCGCAAAATGTTGACTACGCCTGCAAATAATTGGTCGATAAAATATTGGTCTGCAGGTCAACTTTTGCATTGCCGACGAACGATCCATGTACACAAAAGGGAACTGAGAAAGAAAAAGTTTGTCAGCGTCTATTTGGAGTTCGGAATCGAATCACCGGGCTCACACCAGTTGGACTATCGGAAAAGTTCTCCCAAAAAGAATTTACGAACGAACCGCACGCAACATCGATCGTTAGCAGTCCGCTGTCCTTTGATGGGTAGATGAGGAGTGACCGCGTACGCGAGACTCATAGACACCACGGTGTGAGGTTCACGTAAAAATTGTCTCTCGGCCCAATAATTTCATTAACCTTGCAATATTTTTCACAATGATAGCATTTTATATTCTGGATCGCTGAAACTCAACAATGTTAACCTGCTTTCGAGACCTTCCGTGGTCAGGGCAAAAACGATGTTTTCTTCTTTTCTTTTACGGCGTGAAAAAATTATGAGAATGCAAATTGAATGAGGTGAAAAGATTCTATCTAATTGCCCGAGATTTTACAACTTCCTAGTGCTTGGTTGAAAAAATCATTAACTTTGTCCTTGCGTTGCTCTCAGAGATCGACTGAGGTGAGCGAACAATTAAATTTTTCCGCGCTCTCTCCTCTCTCTCTCTCTGTCACTTTGTTATTTTTTTCTTTCAATTCGGTTATTTTTACAATTATATAGCGCTATGTCTATGTTTTTCATTATAGTTTCTCTTTTTATGTTATTTTCTTATTAGGGCTTACGTTATACGCTCGAAGTCGGTTAAAAAAAATGTTCTTGTTATAAATCGAATAGTAACTTATTCTTATGATGATAATGCACCGTGTTAGCGAAAAAAATCGATTTCTTGAAAATTCTACTGTGGCCTTACCTCTTAAATCCTTCGTCCTAACACTAAATAATCTCATGCAAAAACTAAATGCGTTCGATTTTTTTATTTTAGACCATGTGCTTTCGAGCAGCAGTGGTCACTGCGAAGGACCTTTTTCTAAAGGCGGTCTGCACAAACCATCGTATCTACCACATTGCTCAATACTTTTCGATACAAACATTGTAAAAGATATTTAAAACGATACTCTTTGAGGTAGAAAAAAATCGAAAACCTGCACACATATTCTCATAAAAAAATCACCAAAATGATCTTTTTTCGGCCACGAGCTAGGTGTAACCCGTTAATGATATTTTTCTATTTTTTTTTAATATTAGACTTTATTGCTCCGGGCAACACACTTCCTCAGTTTGCACTGGGAAACATTCACCTACCCCCGGGGGTTAGGCTCGGTCTTAATCTAGACCGGAACAATAACAATAAATTTCTATATTATCGTCCACTAAAAAATAAGAATTTATACATTTATTTCATCACATGAATTTCTCTTCATAAAATGTTTAGTATTTTTTCAATAAAGAAAAGATGAAGACAAATTTGTATGAAAAAAAATGTCCAATAAAATCAATCTATAACTGTGATCCAATAGTGGTTCTCCAATATTCGATCACAGACTCATCACAGTCTGACGCGTCGCAACTATATCTCACCCTTGCTATGCCAGCGACAAGCTAGTCACAGTTGATCAAATAGTGGCGTTTTTCTTGTTCTTGCACACATTCTGACCAAACATAACCATGTTGGGTCAGAATCCCGAGCAGAAATTTGTTCAGGGTGAAATCCGGACCGGATCAGGCTGCCACAATAGCAAATCCGAGCCGGGTCAGGCAAATTTAGTCCGGCCCTGATCAGGGATGTAACGCTTTTGCAAATTCAGGTCCGGATCAGGCACCTTATCAGGCTCTGATCAGGCGCTTCATCAGGCCCGGATCAAGCAACTTATCTTGTTGCGGATTACGAAATCTATGTATACTTATCCATGCGAGTCGGCAACGTTCAACATGTGGCAAGTAAAAAAACGGAAACAATTAAAACATGCTCATTGGTATCTGTCGATCGGAAAATGGTGTGTTTGGATACGAGCAACAACGACACGGAAGAAAAGATCTGGGTGATGTCTCTTCTCCACTGATAACAGAAAAAAAATACGAGCTTCGTTTCGCATTAAATATATTACAAAATATAAAATTTAAGAGAATAAAAATACGTATATATTTTAAAAAATGCATTTCTAGACCGACTGTATGGTTGTGCATTACAATCAATCATAAAAAATTGATTAAATTGTTCTTCAAACTAATAGTAATCTCTATTTTATCATTTTATTGCCATAGCTTGTCCGGTGCAAATCAGGGGTGCCTGATCAGGGCGCCTTATTAATGCCTGATAAGGCTCCTATCCGGCGCAAATCAGGCGTGCTTGATCAGGGCGCCTTATTAATGGCTGATAAGGCTCCTATCCGGCGCAAATCAGGCGTGCCTGATCAGGGCGTTTTATTGATCCCTGCTCAGGCCCCTGTCTGGCTCAAAGAAGGCGTGCCTGATCAGAGCGCCTTATTGATCCCTGATCCGGCCCTGATGGATCCTCAGGCAGCCTGATTAGATTTCTGCTCGGGATATGTGGTTAAGCATTTTCGGAGGATTAAAATGTACAAAATGTTTCAAGTAACCCACACACAGGGTCTCCTGTTATGAATGGATAATCCTGCAACTGCCGGTAGGTCAGATCATGTCCTTCTATATGCTGGAATTTCAGTTTAGTCAGTCCCACGGTTTTCGAGATAAAAATCATCTGCTTTTGGTTTTTTGCATGCAATTTCGACAAATGATAACTTTTTTTACCCGGTTTAAAAAAAATACTTTTGGTTATTTGTTTTATCTAGAAAAGTCTTCTTTCTAATCTTAAATATTAAGGTAATCCTATCGCCAGGCTTCAATACATAGGATTTTCATAATTTTTTTTGAGCTTCACTAAATATATTAATAATCGTCTCTGTAACATTTAAGGGTCGGTTATCGATCTAATAACAGCGAAAAAAAATAAAATTGCGTGTTTTTGTGAACGAATTCCGAAACGACATACAAAAACCCAATTTCCGGTCGCTACAAAAGTGTATATAATAGTGGGAATCCGTCAGACTCTTAAAAATAATCAGATTTACATACTTAACACTTGTAGTAATCCAATGCTCTCAGAAAAAATTACGCTTGTTTAATTATGCAATATCAAGTTTAATTTGAACTTCCGGTATTGGATTTATTACTACTTGCTACGATAAAGAGACGTGACAGCAAGGCAACAGCTGACTGTAGTCTCAACCTCATCTCACTCATTCGAATTTCCACACATATTTCATTTTTAACCGACATATTTCGCCGACACAAATTTTCCACGCTTTTTACCAGTCGTGGCCCGAATGCAATGCTTTGTATTTCCTGCACCTGACATTGTTTTGACAAATCGGCATTGAAAGCATGGAGGTTAAACTCGCCTGGTTGAGTAAAAAGAGACGGAGATAGAACCAATGTTGCCAAATATCAAACCTAGAAATACTGCGCGAATCGGTGGAATAACTATTTTTTTCATTTTTCTAATTGAATATGAATATTCATTGAACAGTTTACACATGAAAAATTTTAGTTATTACAAATTTTTTTTTTTGCATATGTTGAAAACATAAATTGTGCAAGTCTCAAGTATGATCAGTGGTATGACTAGTGTGAAGCGATAGGATTACCTTAAGGGGTGAGATGCAGTCAGAATCTTTCAAAAAATCGATTTTTTCACATTTTCTTGAAGTATGATGTTTCGAAAATATTCCCTGAAAATTTCAAGTCAATCCGATGAATAGTTTCCGGGATATCCCACAATTAGCGAATTAGTGAATAAATTGATATTTTGGAAGCTTCCACATCGGCAGAAGCCCTATTGTATGGGCCAGGAATTGATGATTCGATGTAAGTAATTTTTTAATTAGTATTTCTATACGTAAATCAAGTGTAAAATTGGAAAAATCTTTCAGAAATTTTCAATAATTTATTACTCGAAAACTATGAACTTTAGCAAAATTTTATAAAGAATACTTTCGTTTTAAAATTTCCCAGAATGTTTAAAAAATAATAATCCATCCCGAAAAACTCTAATTTTTTGAAAAATTGTTTCAACAATTGGCTATAAACGACTGAATGCTCGACTTATTAGCAAAAACATTATGATATTCGGATTCAGCGGATCAAAATACATAAAAAAAAGTTTAGCTTCATCCATCGAGCTCAAATTTTACGAACATAAAATACCGTATCCACATCGAAAAACTTCAAACGCGTTTTTCTCGAAACTATGTTTTTCAAGTCGGTGACCACTATAATTCTGAAACCACTCGATGGATTTTGATGAAATTTGGTGTGTTTATTGATAGCATTAAAAACTAGTCCTTAATAGAAGGATTTTCATTTTTGTTGAAAAATTATATTTTTTTAAACAATAAACGAGCGATTTTTTCGTCGAAAATCGAAAGTTATCCGTCAGAAGCCGCCATTTTTTTTATTCAAAAAAGAAAAAGCTTCGATTAAGGACTAGATTTATTATTAAACTAATGATTTTTTTTGTTTTTTTTTTTATTTCAGATGATCCAGTAAAAATTTACGATGGTCACCGCAAAGCCCTACTTGCCGAAAGGGGCCCGACAAAGATGGCGATGTTGGTTATATATTCGGAAGTGGGGCTCCTGCTAGAACCAGGCTAATTTTTTTCTTATTTCTTTTAATGATCATAGCAGATGATACGAAGTAATATTATGACGGCGCACGCCATTTTTTCTACAAAAAAAGTATTAAAAAATTTGTACGTGGATTTTTTTCACGGGTCTTCCTACACACCGGTGTAGAACACCCCCGCCCGCCCCAGTGTTCTACGCACCCATCCAAGGTGCCCTCCGCCCACCCCAGTGTTCTACGCAGCCCACAATTCCACGCACTCATCCAAGGTGCCCAACAAACCCACCCCAGCGTTCTACGCACCCCGCGATTCTACACACCCATTAAACACACCAATTTTTTTCCGGTTATATTTTTCCGGAAACATCATGCGCTGTTACAATAATGATAAGGATGATGTTCGTTAACCATATTAAACCATTTATACAAAAATTAGCCTGATTCTAGCAGGAGCCCCACTTCCGAATATTTACCCGATATTGTTATAAATAATCAATATTTTTCTTTGAAAATGTGTACAAGTGAAGATGAAATATAACATAAAAAGTCTGTGTTACCACTTTTTTAAAACAAACTTAATTACTATTAAAAAAAATTGTCGAAAATGCTCGTTTTTTCACGCCTCTGACTGCACCTCACTCCTTAAGGAAACTTTATGAAAAAAGATCTTATGCAGAATTTTCATACAAACCAATTCGAACATCTGAATTTGATAGCCTGCGGTGTCAAAAAAATGTACTACCTATATCGTGCCAATTACTTGAAAAAGTTGCTTAGTTATTGTCGATTCATATCATTTGTAGAAATGGCATGCGAAAAACCAAAAGCAGGTGATTTTTTTCAAAAAATAACAAAGCCCACAATCTCGAAAACCGTGGGACTTTTACTAAACTGGAATTCCAGCCTATACCTATATAGAAAATCACAGTATAAACAGCATAAAAAACAGGGTGCCATATATCATTTTACAGTAAAACAGAGTAATGTAAATCCCGTCCTATAAAAGTGTCGAATTTTCGTGTGCACACTGAGATTTTTACAGTTACACTGGCTTATTTACAATTCGGTATTGTGAATACATCAGTGATTTCAGTAAAAATATTCAACTGTAAAATTTACATGAAATCACTGATTCTTATACTGTACGCAGACTGCAAGGGTTACAGTGTACACTGTATTGAGTACAGAGTCATTCATTAAATTGTACAGTTTGGCACGGTAGTTTTACTCTTCTTTCGACAGTTCGTGACGTAATCTGTGCACTCTGAGATTTTTACAATTACACTGATTTATCTACAGTTTGATATTGTGATTTATCTACAGTTTGAAATCAGTGATTTCAGTAAAAATATTCAACAGTAAAATTTAAAAGAGGTCACTGTTTTTATACTGTTCGTAAAGTGCAAAAGTTACAGTGTACACTGTATTGAGTATACAGTGGTTAATTAAATTTCAGTGTGGCACGGTAGTTTTGCTCTTCTTTCGACGGTTCGTGACGTTATCTGTGCACTCTGAGATTTTTACAGTTACACTGGTTTATTTGCAGGTTGATATTGTGAATACATGAGTGATTTCAGTAAAAATATTCAACTGTAAAATTTAAATGCGACCACTGATTTTTATACTGTACGCAAATGAGGCACGAGGCCAGGACACAAAGGATTGCCAGTTAGTAGTGCGTGGTCGATAGGATGCGAACGTAGAAATTTGTGCAACATAATTCAAGACATTATAAGAATTATTTACATAAAGGTACGTTCCGGTGTATGTGACTGATTTTTTATATTATCTACACATTTTTTCAAACTTCTTTTATGGTTAACCTTTTTTTTGTGTGTCTACATAAATTCTCTCGATATAACTGGCGCATTCATTGTACACAATACAGATTAACCAACTGTCAAATTACAAGTTTTGTTAAATTTATATTACAGTGTTGAAATGTCAAAATTTACTTTTGACTACACTGTATTTTGGACGGTGTGTTCCAGTAAAAGATACAGTAGAGCGGTTCGAGTCCAAAGAGGACAGTATAGGAACTGTAATAATTTACTTCGAGCACACTGTATTTTGAGCACTGGGTTTCAGTAAATATCGCTGTACAATCGCTCGAGTCCAATGCGAACTGTGTAGCCCCTGTATTTTGTACTATTTCTTTTTTCCCGTGCAGTAGGACATGATCTGACCTATCGACAGTTGCAGGATTATCCATTCACAACAGGACACCCTGTATATATATTTATGCGTGTAGATGTGTGGCCATATGTATATTCGTACGTGTGCATTTGCATGCGTGTACGTGGGTCTGTACGTGTGTTACATATCCGCCCTGAAGTCGCCGTGGCACGCGAGCCAAAACTCTCGATCGATTTTATGATCTCTGGAATTGGAGCAACCACCGTCGAGCTTCTCATTGCATACACACAAACACACTCACAGGCACGCACACACACACACACACACACACACAATAGATACAGGTTGGATGTTTCTGTACGCTGAACGAAGCTCACTGAGTTCCCGTTTTTTTTTGCACCATGAGAATTACGGAAACAATATTCGAGACAACGTCAAAGGACACGCAGGGCTGACCATTTACCAGAAAGAACGAGGGAAAAAATATCATCGGCTCCTAAATTGGGGAGTAATTGGCACGCATATCCGCAGCCGTATTAATCCAACTCGACAGCAATTTTTCTTGTCTGTTCGATTCTCACCTCAAACGGTATTGACGCGATTCTCCTTTAGTCGACCTAAACGATTGTATCGCGGGGATTTCCGTAATTGAAATTCATCGTTTTTTTCTTATTTTCGGTTATTATAATTTTGCCAATTTTTCGTTTGCACTCTGGTAGGCCTCCGAAATTTCGTCGCAGACGATCAGTTTCCCTTAGGAGTGAACATTTTGTCCGAATCTATTTTATTCGCTGCGACTACAGCCGCCATTTCCCCGTTTCTTGCCAAACCAGGTTGGCAAGTTGAATAATCCAAAGCAAATCTGACGAAGTAGCTCGTCCGAAAATATTACCCGGGGTCTCGTGTGCCATCGCTCGAGTAGCCATTAAAAAAATTTTCCCTCCTATATACCGCACCGAAAGAATCGATCCGTACTACCGCGTACTCCACTTTCACACGACTCTACTTCCAGTGACTTGGAATACTTTCTTTTTTATCTACTACGAGCAATCTCTATTTTACCACTCGCAACTCCTACACGAGAAAACATATAACACAGTTAATACCTTGGTTTCTACCCCGTGCGTTTTTTTCGTATGTCAATACCAAGAATACTACCCCCCCCCTTCCCTTCCCCTCCTCTCTTCCCGCCCCTACACATTGCACGAAACATCGTTGCGTCGTGACAGACGATTTTGTGTTTTCGTTAGTATGAATATTGAATTTATGGAGGCGTAGAATTTTGTGGATATTTCGAATGTGTAAACTATAATAATAATATAATATATTATAATATATTATAAAATATTATAATATTATATATATAATATTATATATAATATATATAATTATATATAAGCTTATATAATAAATTATATTATATAAGCTTAAGTCTATAAGCTTCCCTATGGCGTAGGGAAGCTGGCGTGCCCATCGCCCGGGGGAGCACAACTCCCCCGCAATAGCCACCGACGTGCCAGGCCAACCACCTAGCACGCCGAAAACTAGGTTCGAACACCACCTAGTCAGGCCCCCCACAACCGGTCCCTCTCGGGTGGGGACCAAGGATCAGTTGGGAGGGGCACCCTGATAGGATCCACGGCAAAGACTACGGCTCGAAATCGGCGCCTAGAGTGGACGGAGGGACTCAAGGAGGACCTCATCCGCTGCTGGAGGGATAGCCTGCCGTCGCGACGGGGCTACATGGTGAGGTTGCAGGCCCTGTGGAGCCAAGTGCACCCAGAGCTTGTATACCTCTCGCAACGACATCTGCGAGACCAGGCCGCCCGTTTCCGACAACAAGGTTCAAGATCGGTCCCCCCGGCAGTCGGAAACCCCCCCGTTGGCGCGTCGATTTGACAGAGGACTGGGAAACAAGGAGGGAGAGAATCACTGGAAAATTTTCTCTTCAGCCTGGTTGCCTAGAAGTGGCAAATGAGTCCCTTGCGGCAGCAATCCCTGAGACTGCTGATCTCCTGAGCTTGAACTGGGCTGTGTATCACGCGGCTGTTGAGGCGAAACCTCGGACACGCAATGATAAGGCGGCGTTCGTGGTTAAGACTCGGCGGCGCGTTGCACAGCTCCAGAATAAGATCAATGAAGCGCGGAGGCAGGCATCCAGTGTTCAAAGTGTGTTAGACTACATTACGGCGGGGATCGCGTTTACTCCTAAAATCCGAAAAATCAGCTCGGAACTGAAATGCCGTCACCACACATTGAACAAAGCTATCCTTCTTATTGTGAAGGAACGCTACGTGGAGAAGGTGCGGAACCTGGGGGTTGCGAAGCAATCCCTAGAGAGGCGGCTGGGTCGGGCGTTAGACAACGCCCTCGCCCGTTCTGACCCAGGCCGCTGGTTCCAACCACCTACGCCTGCCCCCGACACAGCGCGAACAGCTGTTCAGGTGGAGCGGTTTTGGGGAGAACTGTATAGCGAGGAGGGTCATTTTGATGAAAGCACTCCAGCTCTGGGGCGGTTCGACGCGTTTTGCCGGCAACAGCCGAGTCAGCGTGGCGACTGTCTTCCAGTCACGCGGGGTGAGGTGGAGAAGGCGGTGAGTGGCATGAGGAACCACGCCGCTCCCGGACCAGAAGGGATTAACATCTTCTGGTGGAAGAAATTCACGTGCACCCATACCCATCTGGCCCGCATCTTCTCGTCGTTTATCGATGGGACGGTGCCCATCCCCGCGTGGCTGACAGAGGGAAGGACGGTGCTACTCCCCAAAAAGGGGATTTGTCTCGTCCGGAGAACTACCGCCCGATAACGTGTCTGAATGTGCTCTGTAAGATCTTCACAAAGATTCTTTATGAGCGTGTTCTGCGCGAGATCGAGCCTTCATGGCGGGAGATACACGAACAAAGGGGATCCAAGAGGGGGCTGGGAGGTTGTAAGGAGAACCTGCTGGTGGACCGCTGCATCATGCAAGACGCGGTCCAGCACAAGCGTAACCTCTCAGTCGCTTGGATAGACTACCGTAAGGCGTTCGACACTGTCAGTCACAAACTGATTATACACCTACTCGAATGCCTTTCGGTGAGTCCTTGCATAGTGAGATGCATTAAGCAGCTCATGCCGCTCTGGAAGACACGCTTCACAGTTAAGACTAGTGAAGGCAACGTGTCGACCGGAGTCGTGGGGTATAGGAGGGGGATTATCCAGGGAGATTCTCTCAGCCCCCTCCTGTTTTGCATCTCACTATTACTCTTATCAATCGCCTTGCGGGCTGCACGCGGGTACGAAGCGGGCCCCCCAGGGAGCGTGGGTGAGGGATCACCCATTTATTTTATATGGATGACCTCAAGCTATACGCTCCCGGGGAGGGGGTGCTTAAGCTCCTCTTGAACATCGTAGCGACGTACACGCGGGCGGCGGGAATGGACTTCGGACTGGACAAGTGCGCTGTTCTTCATCTCAGGAGAGGGAGAGCAGAGGGTGTCGCGGCTGATGTTCGGCTGGGGGACGGGAGCGTCTTCAAACACCTGGACGCCGGAGAGTCTAATCGGTACCTTGGCATCGTTCAGCGCTCTGTACAAGACGCTGAGGGTGTCAAGGGGGCCCTCCGCAGCGAGTATAGACGGCGTCTCAGACGGATATGGAAATCAGATCTGTCTGCGAAAAATAAGATCACTGCCACCAATATGCTCGCTGTCCCGGTCTTGCTCTACTCCTTTGCCGTCGTCAAATGGCGTAGAGACGAGCTTAAACAGCTGGACATCGGCACACGCAAAATAATGAACATCCAGCGGAGTCTGCACCCTCGATCTTCCACCCCGCGCCTTTATATGCTGCGTCAGAGCGGCGGGCGTGGGCTCTTGGGATTGGAGTGTCTTCATGACCGCATGGTCCTCGGAATAGCAAGCGATGTGATAACAAGCTCGGTCCCGCTCCTGGAGATTGTGCACCAGCATGAGCTTCATCGGGCGAGTGCTTTTCTTTATAAGGCGGCAGATCGTGCTGCAGAGGCCCTCGGCTTGGAGTTCCGCCGGCGCCGGCGTGGCGCCTTGCCAATGGACTCCATCGCTCGGTTGCCCAAGTGCCGACGTCGGCGGGAAATCAGGGCTGCCGAGCAGACTGTCCTGACTCGGCAGCACGTGGACAGACCCATGCACGGTTTTTTTTTACCACATCGAGGAACAAGGGTTGTCCATCCAGCTGACCTTTTCCTTCTTGCGGTCAGCTGGACTGATGTCCGAGACCGAAGGGTTTATCTGCGCCTGCCAAGACGGAGTCATCAACACCCTGGTCTATCGCAGTCGCGTTTTGGGTCAACCTCTGCCGACCACTTTGTGTCGTGCATGCAAACAATCGCCGGAGACACTAATGCATCTACTGTCGGCCTGCCCAGTATATGCAGTCTCCGGCTATATCCATCGCCATAACGCGGCCCTAAGAGTATTGTACTACCATCTACGGCACTCTTTTGGGATAGACCGGGAGCCCGTGCCGCCTTATTTACCAGGAGATATTGAGTCCGTTGTCGTGGGCGAGAGGTGCAAGATTTATTGGAACTTCTCATTCGCGACCATCGGGCCGCTTCAAGCGACTAAGCCTGATGTTGTCCTCTTCGATTTCGACGACAAGACGATATACGTCATTGAGTTGTCGGCTCCGGCCGAAGTGAACGTGTCGCGAAAGGAAGAGGAGAAACGGCTCAAGTATCAGCCTCTCCTGGCCGAGCTACGTCGTTTGGACCGGGGATTCAGGGTGACTCTCGTTGTCCTCATCATCGGCGCACTAGGGGGGATGAAAGAGTCTTTTGTGTCGGGCCTCGCTGGCGTACCGGTTTGCAAACCCGGTGTCCGGTTGCTGGCGGGCCGGATGCAGAAAGCGGTCATACTTGGATCCCTCCGTTTACTCAGGCAACACGATTGTGGACTGCGGTAGCCGCTCACCCTCTGGCTTGAGGGAGCGGCTTTCGCAGAGCGATTTATTGGACTTTTCGCGCGTTCTTTTTTGACTGGGCGGCAGTCGAGGTGATGTCGGAACCCTCGAGTGTCGCCCAGCGTTATTGTTCCGGTCTAGCTTAAGACCGAGCCTAACCCCCGGGGGTAGGTGAATGTTTCCCAGTGCAAACTGAGGAAGTGTGTTGCCCGGAGCAATAAAGTCTAATATTAAAATAATAATAATAATAATAATAATATACTAATTATACTAATATAAGACTATGTAATAGTAATAATAACAGAATGATCTAGGACTGTAACAATAATAAATATAATATTAATATTATATTATAATAATTGTAATATACAATAATAATATATAATAATAATTAGGATACATGTTGCATCCTCAAGAATCTGAAACACTCGAATACTATGATATTGTGAATGATAATAATAATTAAAGGCTATAAGACTATAATAATGAGTATAATGTTAATCTAACCTGAAGGCCTTAGGCCACAGTAACGGGTATAAAATCATGTGCGATTTAACAATTTTTTTCGTATGAAAAAGTGATTCACTCATCAAATTAATTACACATCTTTTTAGTATGAATATCAAGCTGTTAGAAAATATATATTTTTTTGTTTTTCGATGTACAAAATGGCCGACTACTCGAAACTTCTCGAAACAGCTTTTTTCCAATTGGCGTGACAAATAACTCCAACAATTTTCACTCGATTTACTTCAAATTTTGAAGTTATGTTCCTAATTGCATTTCGCAGAGAAGTACGTACGGAATTTCTGATTAATCGAAAACTTTTCATTTTATGAGCAGTTCATGAGCAGTTGGAACAAAATTTTTCACTGAAAATTCATTTTTTAAGTTCAAATACCTACAACTTTTGAATAAAACAATATTTTTTTAATTCCGTACGTACTTCTCTAGGTATTCTAATGTAGATTGACGAAAATTTTTGTTTTTTGTCCTAGGTAAAAAATTGTGGATGGTAAATGTCACGCCGCGGAGCGCCTAAAAAAAGATAACGAAAGAAAATATTAGTAGTCAGCCATTTTGTACATCGAAAAAAAAATTCTAACAGCTTGATATTCATACTAAATAGATGTCTAATTAATTTTATGAGTGAATCACATTTCATACAAAACAAAAATTGTTAAATTCGCACATGATTGTATACCCGTTACTGTGGCCTACGCCCTTAAATTAACCTGCACAGACCTTCGGATATTTCAAATTGAATTGATAATTTTATTGATAATAAAAATAATAATGTGAGGCTATAAGACTATGATAATAATAATTCTCAATTGTAATAATTATACATAATTGTATTATTAATTGTAATAATTATACATAATAATAATATTATACGGGGAGAAATCAGAAAGACTTGGGCAAGGATGAGGTGTGGGAGCGTGGAAAGCGAACAGGCGAAGGGCTTCATGAAGACTGGATGCAGACTGTGCAGTAAAGCGGAGGAAACACTGGCCTACATATGGGAATGTGAGGAGGCTAAGTAAGTCTCAGATGGAGAAAGAAGCGACGAAGAACTATTAGCGATGGGCCGAACAACAGGAGGGTGGGTTAATGGCGGGATGAAGCAGGGCACTAGAAGGGAAAGAAGCAGTCGAAGAAATGTGTGATGTAGTGAGGCAGTTTGAGAAGTTATCAAGAGGGTAAAGGAGAGAGGGTAAGCAGACTAGCAAGAAGAGAAAACAAATAGGAATAGGTAGAACCAGGCGAAAGACAGATATGTAAAAAGAGAAGAAGGGAAGGGGCACATGTGGGATAAAAATACTACTACATAATAATAATATAGGATACATGCTACATCCTCAAGAATCTTGAATTTTCAAAAACCAAAACTCTCAAATTTGTCGGAAAATCGTGACGCACCATTCATTAAACGCGTTTTTTTCTAACCCACATTTTATGAAATCGGGAGGACGCATAATTTGGGCAATTTTCATCGGATCGACTTTAAATCTTGACTGTAGCTTCTTAGATAGATTTTCTGAAGGAGTACACACGATTTTTACGATTCATCAACAATTCTCGCTTTTATAAACAAATTAAGGCCGATTTTTTTGCGAAAAATAAAATAAAAATTGATTCTGAATGATGGTATTTTGACGGAAAAAACCATAATTTTCAATAAGCCCGTATACTTCTCTGGCAAAACTAATGTATATGACGATTTTTTTTCTAGGTGCTAATCCATAAAAGTTGAACCGCCATTTGGTATTTTTTTTCATAACATTTTTTTCGCGTACGTCAACACATGTATAATAAACCCTCCAAAGCTCAATTTAATTGCTGTTTTAATATTGTCGGGAAAAAATCCCAAAAAAGTCTTATTTTTCGGTGAGCCACATATATGTAACGTCTTGAGGGAAGTTTGTGGATGAGGAATCTTGAACTGGCAATAATCAATACAGTGGAATTGCAGGGCATTTTCTATGATAGGAAATACAAAAGTCTGCATTATAATGATTATGATGATGATAGTAGATAATAATGCGCAGTCGGTGTGCGATTTCGGCGTCCTCTTCTACGTTAAGGGGTTATATACAGTAAAAATTTTCGAAAAATCGATTAAAATTTTTTTTTCGTAATGTACATATACTTAAGTACACACACAGAAAATTTCTTATCAACCCGGCGAATATTCTCGAAGTTACATGCACATTTGTAATGACGTGTCAGAGCGTTCGGAAGTGCTTTTGAAACTTTAAACGCGTTTTTCTCAAAACTGTGTTTTTAAAGTCGGCGAGCAAGATTTCTCAGAAACGGCTGAACCGATCAGTCTCAAATTTTAAAACAATCTTTTTAAGTATATTTTTTAGTATTCAATCGAAGGTTTTTTCTCACCGATAAATATTTTCAATTTTATACACAATTTAAGGCCCAAATTTTTGTCAAAAATCGATTTTTTTTAGTAGCCGCCATTTTGTCAAAAATTATTATTTTGCTTATTCCTTCGATCAATTACAAGATAATCCATTATATTAACGAAATATTGTTGGATTTTTTTTTTTCATTTCAGATGATCCAGTCCGGAGATATCGTGCTCACCGCAAGATGCCTTTTTTAGAGGTGCCCAGGAGATCAGCTATAGCCGCTTTCAAAATAATTATTTTTACAAATAAAAAACGTTAAAATACAGTTAAAAGTTACCATAATATGTCTACAAATTTCTACGTGAATAGATTTAAAGGTCTTCTCAAGAAAAATTCTTGAAAAATCGACCTTTTTGGGGCCTCTTGACTGTATTTAACCCCTTAAGCATCGTTGGCCTCGTCTCTCGGACGGGCGACTGCTTAGCCTTAAGGGGTTAGACCACTCTAGAGGCCGAAAAATTGGCTTTTTAGGGTTTTTTTTTCAGAAAAACTACTAAATAAATCGAGATTACAAAAAACGGTATTTCTGATACATATTAGTGACAGTATACAATAATTTTTTTTAAGCGATTAATTTCAAAATGGCGGCTGTGCAGCGTTTATCTCAAAACTGCATTTTTTAAGTTGGCCGAAAACATAACTCAGACAATTTTCAACCGATTCACTTGAAATGTTGAATATATCTTGGAAAATCAATTGTCTATGGAAGTACCTAGGATTTTTTTTCTATATTACACAGTTCATTTGTTATTAACAATTATCTGACGAAATTTTGCACTTTCCAAAAATTAGCCTAAAAAATCGTTAATTTCAAGGTTAATTAAAAAGATAATTGTTAATAACAAATGAACTATGCAATATAAAAAAAATCCTACGTACTTCCATAAACAATGTATTTTTCAAGATATATTCAACATTTCAAATGAATCGGTTGAAAATTGTCTGAGTTATGTGTTCGGCCAACTTAAAAAATGCAGTTTTGAGGTAAACGCTGCACAGCCGCCATTTTAAATTAAATCGCTTCAAAAAAATTATTGTATACAGTCACTGATACGTATGATAAACACCCTTTTTGTAATCTCGATTTATTTTTTAGTTTTTCTGAAAGAAAATCCCCAAAAATCCTATTTTTCGGCCTCTAGAGTGGCCTAAGGCCTTAACTGGCTCGCATGACTACTGACCAGGAGGCAGTCTTACTAACAAGGAATATCACTTAAGTGTCCGTCTTCGATTTTGTTGAAACTCAAATATGTAACAAAGTATAGAAAATTATTAGACACTTTCTTTTCATAAGCGGGAAACGGTTCTAAGGGGGGAACCACCCCTCAAAGAAAGGCGTGTCACCCCTTAATTAAAATTTTCTCAATACCTCTATAGTGGATTTTTCATCACTTTACATTAAAAGAATGTTGGTTTTTGTGTTTCATTCGGATCAGTGGACAGCTTGAGGGTGAAACTGCAAAATCACCCCTCGCCATGCCTTTCTTTGAGGGGTGGTTCTCCCCATAAAGCCGTTTTTCCGACGAAAAAAAAACGTGTCTAATAGTGCATGAGATATTGCAAATATTCCAGGGTTTTGAATATTGGGGTCAAATAAAGATAACTTTTCTTTAAGATCAAATATATGAAAATGTTAAATATTAAAATACAATTAAAAAAGAACTGTAATTTGAAAAATAATTTAAACACTGTAGAGTAAAAAAATTACGTTAAAAGCAAATACAGAACCTCTTCTTTATTATGAACAGAAACTTTTATGTTGGTGCCAATTATTAAAAAATAAATACAAACACTTATCTACCATAATAATTGTGTGCTCGTGTAGTGACCAAACGAATGCCAATCGACCAAAATTTATAGAGCTTTAGAGTAAATTGGTTTTTGCAATTTTCCATGTGGGGCACTGACATAACTTTTTTTTGTACATAATGAAGAATAATATAAATATTAAATATATACAAGAATATTTATTTTGATATTGTTGAGTTTTTTGTCAAGTCGGTTTCATTTTCTCACACCGCAGAAGATAACGGTCTTCCGAAGAGAGTTATGTCTAAAAAAGCACGGATAGAGACTACAATCCTCGAGGGCGCAACGAAACGTAATTTCGGCTGATCGAGCGTTGACCGAAACTACTTAAAGTGCTACTGTCCTGATCTCTGCTTGTCTCACGGTCGAATCTGCGCCTCTAGGCTCGCCCAACGGATATCGCATACACTAAAGGAGTGATCGGGAATGCGACACCTGATGCCTAAATCCACAAATAAACAAAATGACTATTCTTACGTTCGCACACCCTCAAAATTCGACCTAGTGTTGCCAGGTTAGGAGATTTCCTCCTAGATTTAGGGGTACTTTACCTAGGTTAGGAGAGACATAGGGGGAAAACATTTGTAGGAATTTTTTTAGGAGAATTCTGAAGCGTGAGGGTATTTTAAGGGGATTATAAATTTCCGAGGTTTTTTTCTCAAAACAAGTTTTAAAAAACCGACCACAAGTGCACCAATGCCGAGTGAACGCAAACAAACAAGTAAACCGAAACAAACGAAAACAATCATTCAAACCCAACCGATACAAGCTGCGAAACAAAATGTCGGTCGCAATGGTCGAGGAATGCACGTTCGACTCACGCTCAGCGTTGATTGCTGTTACTTTAAGCCGACAGCTCGTATGTTGAAGGGTTTCAGCTCTGGGAATATTTATAATAATATAAATGACAGCGATGTTGGAACCCTCGATATATTTTCCTGACTATTAGGGCCGAAATTTAGCTATTCATGCATCAGTGAATTCTTCATTGCAATAAGTATCAATCTGACGGGGAATGCACTCTGTGCTCATTCTGTTCGTTATCGTTTTCGCTTTAAAATGCCGCTTCGTCCATCGCGCTGTGGATATTTTTCGATTTATGGCAGAATTTCAAAGAGGGTTCATTGATTTTAGCAAATTTTTTCACATTTTTTCAATAAAAATTGAGGGTTTCGAGGGAATTAATAGTGAATATGTAATGACGTTGAAGTTTGCAACGTTGGAATGCAACGAAAATGATTTTTGTTTTGTTTCGAAAATGTCCTTTGGCAGATTAACGCTACGAAAATCACTAAAACATTTTTTAGTATGCTTATTTACCAATTTACAACAAACCTGCCAATAATGATTTTGGATAATAATGAAAATAAGAAATTGATAAGAATTTTCGTTGCGTTCGAACGATGTAAACTTCAGCCCCATGAATATGTATTCAGGGGGCGAAAATACGTAAAATGGACGTTGAATGGACCGTGGTCAATGAGTATAAGTTACACTATAGAATAGTTCGAAGTATATACTCGGCTAATAGGTAAAAAATTATATTAATAAACAAATATATGGATAAATATAAAAGCGGGATTCTTGTAATAGGCGAATTCAAAAAGTAATAAATCCCCTCCAAGGCTGCAAGACAGACTACCATACCACGATAAATGTTTTTACCACCGTACGTTTCACCTAACTACAACAGTTATTTCCATTTAAAAAAAGTATTCATCTTTATCTATAATTCGCAAAGATCGCAGCAATCAAGTTTCAAAACAAAATACTCAATGCGCAAGTAGGAAATGCATTTTAAAAAGCTATTTGACGGCATTTGACCAATCGCGAAAATTACCTATCATTTACAGCACTGTTCAGGCCAGTGGCTCGATGGGGGCTACTCAGGAGATTTTTAGGGGGACCAGCGATGGTCTAGGGGAAAGCCGCCATTTGGCAACACTGATTCGACCGAGTTCAATTCAAATTCGCGATTTTCACGTCCTAGAGGTGGCGCAGTGATATTCCAATATGGCCGGTCAAAGTATAGCTCCAAACGGAAACAATTACTTTGTTCTTGATTTCCTGCGAGTTGTCTATTGGATTTACCTCCATGGTATGTTCTAAAGATGCTACTGCAGTGAATAATCTATTTTGCGCTCTTTTTTAGCTCTTTCAGTTCTAGATTTAGATGTTTTAAGGTTATGAGCGTCACTTGCAAGTTTCACCAAGGAGTGATTCTATTTTTCAGAGCATTCATTCACGAGGGAGGTCTAAAATTGTATTTATACATTGTATATAACAGAAATAGCTTACCATATTGCTCGATTTATTATTCGTGAAGATACAAACTTGGAAAGAAAAAATCTTGTGGAGTGACTACAAACTATGAGGTTGAAGTTTGCATCGTTGGGACGCAACGAAAATAAATATTTCCGAGTTCCTTTAATATGTTTTGACAGATTTTGCCTACCAAAAGCCTTTGACCACTTTTAAAGATATTTACTTTGCGATCTACAATATAAATCTAAAAAAAATATATATTTAATAATAATAAAAATATGGAAAATAAAATGGAAAATAAAATGTAAAAAAGAACTTTCGTTGCGTTTCAACGATACAAACTTCAACACCATCTACAAACTCGCCTTGATGGCCTACAGAGAGTCATTTTCAGAGCCAACAAACACTTTAAAAAAAAGACTTTATCTTTAGGTAGCTTTTGGAACGATAATCTACTTTTGTTATTCGATAATATACTTTTGTACACTCTGGAACACAACAATGTCGAGTCATTTTTCGTTTTTTTTTTATTTTGTTCATTTTTATCGATGTATTTTGACCAAGTTTACTATACTAGTGGAGCTTCTGCCTTAGACCGGGAGAGACGCCAGGACATTTTTCCCCCATTTTACTTTTCCCATTATAAGCTGTCATAACATTAAGTCATTTCGCTGTTTTAGACAAATGTCGAGCTTTCGTATTTAGAAGGCCATCCATTAATGTGCACCGCTCTATTTGTCGCCGCATTTGATTGTCATTTCATGTTAGTTTCATTCGTGGCAAAACCGCTGTCTCAAGTGCAGCGGCTTGAATTTTCTGAACCTCCTGACGATTCCTCTTTTGTCCAACGGGCTGGATGCCAGTACGTTTGGATGGGTACCGAGCCTGAGCTCGTAGCTTATACACAGCTTTTGTGCTGCTGTCTTCACTGTGTGAAGCTCGAGGTCCTTATGTAAATTTGCATTTGTGATTTATCAAGGGGCGTTTGCAATCATTCTGACTTTGAAATTTGAGTCTCGACATTTTCGTGCTTATTTCTTTTTTATTTGCGTTTTATTATTATTATTATATAGTGACAATGTTAAAAAGCGTGGTTCGAAGCTTCTGCTCATCGCGACATCCTGTTCGTGATGGCTGTGTGACATCCTTGATCAATACAAGCGTCATGTAAACCTCGTATATTGTCGTATTGACCAGCGATTCCACACACGAACGCACACACGTAAACTTCGAGCAAGCTCGCGCGAAAGGTCAAAAGGTTGCGCCACTTGCGAGACTCGTCCAGCCAGGGGAGCAAAAAGGCCCGAAATCTCAACGACGAAAACTGAAAATGAGATATGCTTTCTAGTGTCGCAACTAAAGGGTGTCTCAAAGTGACCTGACATTTTAATTTATTAATAAAACGTATTATTAAGTTGAAAAGCACGAATATTTTAATTTCAATATAAGGTTTAATATAATGTTTGTAACATGGAGGTTATGTGCGGAACACAATATCCGATAAATGACCGCCTCGTCCCTGTTTGCAAACGTTCACTCTTTTGACGAAATTTTCAATTACATTTTGACATAATTGCGGACTAATTTCATCAAGGCCCTAGGACACAGTAACAGGTATAAAATCATGTGCGAATTTAATAATTTTTGAAATTGTTGATTTCGCACATGATTCTATACCCCCTACTGTGGCCTAAGGCCTTTAAGGGGTCTTCTCACTTTAGACGCTAAAAAGGACTATTTTCATGATTTTTTATAGGTTTATATTATAGATATTGATACAAAAGTTGTTACACTTAATAAACACACTTTCGAAATACATTTTTTTTAAATGTATTTAAAGTAACGAAATGCCGGTTATTTTTCGAAAAAACAAAAAAAAACAGCTATAGTTGTAAAGAATATGTGGTTAAAATTTCATAAGGATCGGTTCAGTAGTTTCGAATATTTTATCAACAAGCCGTCAAAAAACGTTGTTTCGAGAAAAACCCGTTTATAATTTGTCTGGGTTACTTAAATACATACATTTTTTTCGAAATGTATTTCGAAAGTGTATTTATTAAGTGTAACAACTTTTGTATCAATATCTATAATGTAAACCCATGAAAAAATTCATGAAAATAGCCTCTTTTAGCGTCTAAAGTGAGAAGACCCCTTAATGGTGCGTCCAATTGCTTTCTGGAGTTCCGGAATGGTCTGTGGATCATTGGAATACACTTTTCCTTCCAGAAAACCTCACGAAAGAAGTCCAATGGTGTCAAATCGCACGATCTTGGTGGCCAATCCACCACGACCCGGCTCGAGATAACACGACCATGAAACTTCGTCTGCAATAACTGCATTGTTTCGCCCGCAGTATGGCAGGTTGCAAAATGTTCACCATTTTTATAGTGAACTTTCACATCTTCTATGTGTTGCTCGATCATGTAATTCTCCATGACGAAACCTCAAAACTTCCTCATGCCAGTTGTCAAAGATCAGTACTCTATGTTCGCCACCAAAAAAATGGCGCGCAATTAAAAATGTCAGGTCATTTTGAGACACCCTTTACGAGTGTAATGCTCCCATTGCGCGTGGCAAAAAAGAAACTAGACTATCAGAAGCTCTGTGGGACTTCGTTTTTTTTCAATAAGTTACCGCACGCATTTTGTGCCCACAGTAAAGAGCAGTGTACTTTGAAGGTACGAAGCGAGTCATTGTTGAAGCCGAGATAAAAAAAATGTCAAGCTCGTCACGTGTAAGCGCGGCTCACCTCGGCAATCGAGAAAAAATCTCTGCCATGAAACGACGTTGAAGTTCGCACCGGTCTAATGCAACGGAAATTCTTTTTCTTTTCAAGGGGTAAGGCCGCAGTAGAATTTTCAAAAAATCGATTTTTTTTTTCGCTAAAACGGTGCTTTATCATCATAAGAATAAGTTACTATTCGATTTATAGCAAGAACATTTTTTTTCACCGACTTTGAGCGTATAACGTGAGCTCACCTCTGGCACGGCCATAGAGTACCTAAAACTTTAAACGCGTTTTTCTCGAAACAGCGTTTTTCCAATTGGCGTGACAAATACAAAAATTTTCACCCGATTTACTTCAAATTAAAAATTTAGGTTCCTAATTGCATTTCGCAGAGAAGTACGCACGGAATTTCCGATTAATCGAAAACTTTTCATTTCATGAACAGTTTATGAGCAGTTGTAACGAAATTTTTCACTGAAAATTCATTTCTTAAGTTCAAATACCTACAACTTTTGAATGAAACAATATTTTTTAAATTCCGTACGTACTTCTCTAGGTATTCTAATGTAGATTGACGAGAATTTTTGTTTTTTGTTCTAGGTAAAAAATTGTGGATGCCAAATATCACGCCGCAGAGCGCCTAAAAAAAGATAACAAAAGAAAATATTAGTAGTCGGCCATTTTGTACATCGAAAAAAATATATATATTTTCTAACAGCTTGATATTCATACTAAATAGATGTGTAATTAATTTCATGAGTGAATCACTTTTTCATACGAAAAAAAGTTGTTAAATTCGCAGGTGATTTTATACCCGTTACTGTGGCCTAAGGCCTTGAAAGCTCTTTAACTTTCCTTGAAATGTTCCCAGTATACTGGAATATATTTTTTCCTTGATGACAGCCGAAAATCAGTTAATTGTTAAATATTCGGGTTCGTGAAAGGAATACCTCAAACGTCATGCCGTCTAACCGAAAAGGCACGCAGCTCAAAGCGATAAAAGCTCCAAGTGCTACTCACCATTCAGGCGCTCCTCGCGGTTCCTCTATACCTCCCGTGTGCGTGTGTTCGTCAATATTGTGTACGTAACTTCGTGTCTCTCGGTGTTGTTTTGACAATAAATATTATTACTGCGATTTGTGTGATTTCATTGTATTTGTCTTTTTCCTAACAACGGTGAATTATTGACTGTTATTATTATTGGTATTATGTACAGGCGAAAAGAATCGGATGAAGGAAAAAAAGCAATGCGGGAGAGAGGTCCTGATGTTTGGGGCGGGTTCCGACACACCGCCGCAAGAGGGATAGCGTTGATTGTGGGCGGGGTGGGGGGGGGGGGGGGGTGGCAGCGGACGGGAGTTTCTCTAAAATGTCTGCTTTTAGCAGCATATATGCGCTTTGGAAAACATTCCTATGACCTAAAAACCGTTGCAGATCCACGTCGAAGCACTTCGTGTATTTACCCTCATTATTATTATTTACGTTTCTTTATACTACTTACCTCCTCGCTCTCACTGGCCGCGTACGTTTTTATTCTTCTTCGTATATCCCTAGAAACAGACGCGATTATTCGAATATACTTCGGCGCACAGCACACTAAGCAATGATCGTATATGACCGAGGAAAAAAAAACACCCGTGGTTTCTCGGGCTAAACATCGACGCATCACCGCATTATTCAAACTCCGAGCTCTTCTCCTTATTACAACGATTATTAATCAGCGAATGTGTTCATAATTCGCCCTCTATTGCTGTTCGTACGCTTATTTTTCTCACTTTCTCCGTTTCTTCACGGCGGTGCCGAGGTTCGCGTTATTCGCGTCACTCTAGTCGCGAACTTTCGGCAAACTCGCTGATTCTTTCTTCCTTTGAGTTCTCCTTGCCGACGAGAAGGAGAACGATCGCACGGAACACATGAACGGGGCGCGAACGCGTATATATAACCGCCGCGTTGCGTTCACCGCAGTCGAGCAGCAGACCCGCCCCCTATCACACTACACGAACGTGTAGTGAATAAATAGAGCGTAAAACTTGCTCTGCGTTAACATATTTCCGTCTTGTTTTGTCGCTTCTTTTCTTTTTTTGTTGTTTTTTTTCTTTTATCGACGCGCCTCCGCCGTTATAACATCGTTTACCCGCGATCGTGGAACTTTCGTCACACTTTTTGTTCCCTCCGAGACGTGGCTAGTGCCAAGCCTCCTCTCACATTCGGAAAAAAAAGCACGCACGCGAACACACACACGCACGCACGGGTCTTCCGGTTAGTCCCTCGCTCCGCTCTCTAGCCGGCGCGAGACTGTCGCCTCGATGCCTTTTTTCCCTCGGGCCAATTTTCTTTCCACACACACGCAGGCACACTGGCTCTCTCTCTCTCTCTCTCTCTCTCGATCGCTCTTTTACCGCCTCACTCCTTTCTCGCTCGCTCTGTATCGTCCTCGATGCTCGCGCACACACTGGACGGCAATCACGCACGCGAGGGGAGGGAGAGCCACGAACGAGAGAAATGTTACGTTGAAAACCGGAAGTTACCCGTTAACCGCGCAACTTGTCACTTTTAACCCGCTTATTGGCAATTTTATTATTGCCTGGTCGATCGTGTCTCCCGTGGCGGTATTTTCGTCATTGAAGAGCCATGCCGGAGGGGGGAGAGAGAGCGGGGTGGATAAACAGTCTCGTTCGCTACCCTTATTTTTCTTCTTATGTAGCCTCGCCGTTCCTCCGGCTCCCCCGCGTGCTCCTGGCTAAGGCGGATTGCAACACCACTTTGCCTCCATCGCCCAATTGTAGTTGGCCACTCTCGAGTCGCTTCAACGTTTCTCTAACGTTTCAACGAAACCAAACGAATACCGAAGCAGCAATCTAGTTCCTTCGTACCAGAGTTTCACGTTACCGCCTTTTTTTGCTCGGGCAACTCCCCTCCCCCTCCCCCAAAAGACCCCCTAGACTACGACCTATATACTTTGCGACACACACACACACACACGCAGTCAATGTTTCCTCTTATATACACATATTTTCGTGTATATATGTATATAAATTTGTACGTACGCGCGTGTATGCATATACACCTCCGAATGCTTCGTCGAGCCTCTACCTTTCTATTTATTATTACCGAGTGACAAAAACCTTGTGTGGCGCGTTTTTCGTTTTTCTTCAATTTTTTTTCGTCGCGTTTCAACGAGACAACGCGAGAGGGGCAGTCTTTTGAAGGTCTCGTGTCGAGAGTCGCGCGGGGAGACGAACACCGCGACACGGCGATATTACTGCATCGCCCTCTGCGCCAAACGTCGCGCAACGGACTTTTCCTCAACTAGAACGAGCGATCTCGCGAGATATACCCCCCTGGCCGCTGCTACCTCGGCATGCTGACGTTCATCGTCTATATACGTACTCGCGTTTATCAATGCCCCCGCTATATCTGTACATACGCGTAGCACATCCCACCAACGTTCCGAACCCCTTCGCAACCCCGTATCGCGACCCGCCGACTATACGTGCAGCCCCGGAGTCCCGTGCGCGCCTTGGCGCAGCGGAGCAGCGCCACGCGCGGCGAGCTTTCGTACTTCGCGGACCTCGCGACAAGCGCCCCTCGTGTGTGAATGGACGCTTTTCGAAATCTTTCAACAAAACAACGGGACTACGCTGACGTTCCATGAATATTTTACGTGCGACATATTCGTGACGGCGATAAGAAAATACGCGATCGCGCAACGACGATGCTACGATTATATGTAGAAGCGGAAAGAATGCGCTAGCAGACGACAGGTCAGTTTCTTCGTTCGACTCGTTCCAGTGAACGGTTTCGTGCCGAAACTCACCACCGGGATCGCTGACGATCAATTATTCTCGCTTCTCGGATATGCTGAATCCCCCCACCCCCTAGCTGAGTATACGCAAAGCTTCGCGTGACGCTAGAATGACCGGTGCTGCCATCCCACGTAAGGCACCTTCGTGAAAGGATCCTCCTCGCTCTCTCTCTCGCTCTCCCTCGTGGCATACATGGAGGAACGTCGCCTCGATCCTGCCCCCCACCGACCGATTGATTTTGTGCGAGAGCCGTCCGCGCTTTGTCTTCTTCTTGCTCTTTTCCTCCTCCTGCCCTTGTACCCTTCTCGTTATATCCGCGATGTACCTTACACCCACACCCGTCTCGCTCGATCTGACGTCAAGGGTTATCCCCCATTTTTTTTGACACCGCTGATGGATCTTACGGATGGAGAACGTTCCATTCCAAGCGGAATGCGAATAAAGCTCTCTGCCCGCTTCGCGCAGTGGTACAGGCCCACTGCGGTCAGACCATTTCGCCTCCCACGATAGGTTAATAAAGTTTTGCGCGATGGGTACGCGAATGGGTGGTACTTTCCCAGGCGTACACGCTTCAGGAGCCCTGCCTCGTCTCTCGATTCCAAAATATACGTCGCAAAATAATCCCCATGAATACTAGCTGACCCGGATTCCGAATCATCGCGTATTGTCCGAATGGGAGGTCGGTCATACATACCGATAGCGAGAAATTATATAATTGCGTATTGTTCTACGATCGTTTGCATTTACCTTTGAGACGTCCGACGCTCTTATTCGCGATTTTCACGTCCTAGAGGTGGCGCAGCGATATTTTAATATGACCGGTCAGAGTACAGCGTCAATCGGAAACAATGACTTCGTTCATAATTTTCTGCGAGTTGTCTATTGGATTTATCTCCATGGTATACTGTAAATATGCTACTGCAGTGAACAATCTATATTCAGCCTTTTTTTAGTTCTGTCAGCTCTGGACTTAGATTTTTTAAGGTTATGAGTCACATGCAGGTTTCGACAAGGAGTGATTCTATTTTTCAGAGCATACTTTTTACAAGGGACGTCTGAAATTATATTTATACATTGTATATAACAGAAATAACTTTTAATATTGCTCGATTTATTATTTATAAAGATACAAAGTTGGAAAGAAAAAATCTTGTAGAGTGACGGTTGCTTTGATGGCCTAGAGTCATTTTCAGAGCAAACAACTACTTTTTCAAAGACTTTATCGTTAGGTGGTATATGGAACAAGAATTTACTTCTGTTATCCATCTTTGACCCTGGAAAAAAGCATAATCACTAGCAATTGGTTTTTTTGCTCCATTGTGATCAATGTATTTTGACAAAGTTTACTATACTAGTAGAGCTTCTGCCTTAGGCCGCGAAAGGCGCCAAGACTTTTGGGGATCGCGAATAATTTTGCATGTTTTCGGCGGTGGGGATCGCGGCGTCTTCTGCTCCTGCAGTGCATCCCGCGGTACTGCTGCTGCGGGGGAGGGCAAAGGGGTAACATCCGCAGTGGTGTTAGGCGAAGGAAAGGGAAAACGTGTGTGCACGCTCGGTCCGAGCACCTCGCTTTCGTAATGGTTACGCGTATACGTATCTACATATAAGTGTGTGTGTGTGTGTGTGTGTGTGTGTGTGTGTGTGTGTGTGTGTGTGTGTGTGTGTGTGTGTGTGTGTGTGCGTGCGTGTGGAGTGCGTGTGTGTGTGTGTGTGTGTGTGTGTATTCGAGGAATATGTATATATATGGCGGAGCTTGGAAGGTGAACTTACAGGAAGAGACGACAGGATTTGTGAATTCGCCGTACACTTCTCTGCCGTGAACGGATCAATGAAAGTATACCCCCACCATTCCACTTTGGGAAAACGTTGCCTAGTGCAGATGCACTCCGCACTGCTTGCCGTATAACGTGGCGCCACACGCTATAACACTCGCTCTAGCTGAAAACGCTGGCTCGGTGCGGATGCACTCCACCATGGAGACTATATTAAAGGAGTCCGGACCACGGTCTTACATACAGGTCTGGAAACGACCGTGGTGGGGGTAGGCACCGTTAACGAACCCACGTTTGTTTCCAATTTTCGCCACTACGTGGCATTGCTATCGGCGTGTACGGTGCGACAAGGACAGAACAGCTTCCGTCCGTCTCTCTCACTCTTCTCGATCCGAAATACACATTACCTTTTTCGCGGGGGGGGGGTGGGGCGAAGGGGGAATAGAGGTAGATGAGAAATAATTGTGGAATAAGGAGGGGGGATTGTGGAAGAGAATAGAAGTGGGGCTTGTAAAAAGGGGAAGATCCTGTATGGCTGGAAGAAGACCAATATAAACATTTTTTAAATAAATAAAAATACTTACCTTGTTCGAATGAAATGGATTTTCATTCAAATTTTATTCCGAGTTTCTTTCGATGATCGATATACAAATACCTTTATTGAACACCCGGTGTACCGCACACACCTTCGGTATGTCGACAAGTTTTCAATAATACCCTGAAACAACGGTCCACCTTCCCAAGCTTTATGAATATTTTAAACTACAAATGCTCGTTGACGCGACGCAAACAGAGGTTATCGAGAACGTGTAATCAAAAAGTTGTGACATGGCAAGGGGCGAAGGGAGAGATCACAGAAGACCGTGGGTGGGAGGTACTCGCCGATAGTAGCGACGGCGGTGGCGACGAGCGGAATGAAAAGTGAAGCTCGTAACGGTGCCTCACGACTCCATTGAAATCTGGCTTCGTTTCCAGACCTGTATGTAAGACCGTGGTCCGGACTATGTGATACGGAAATGGTATGCGAATCTACTGGAAAAACAGTTCCCATTGCGACCACTATGTGGCGCCGGTGATGGCTAATGCTTCGGCGGTGGAGGTAAATCGCGACAAACTTCATTTCACTGAGTGAAAAGAAATGCATGGAGGCTAGAGTGGGAGGAATCCGATCTGTGCATTTCAAAGTGGCTACAAAAATGTGGTCAAACGGACGGCGCCACTAGCTCTGAGACCTCGAGAAGTAAGCTGAGTATCAATGTCGTGTAACAGAGATGAAAGAGGATCGAATACGCATCCTAGCCTCCATGGCAAATATAGTAGAACCTCGCTTATCCGAGGTAATGTGGGGCGAGGGTATCTCGGATAAGTGGAATCTCGGATAATATGGAAAGCCGTAGCAATATAGGACTATTCCACGCATAGGCATAGCAGATTCTTTCGTTTTATCTGAGATTCTGCGTATTATCCGAGGATACACCTCGGAAAATGCGGAGGACTCGGATGAGTTAGGTTATTCGGATAATGTGGAATGTCGGTTAATCGAAGGTCGGATAAACGAGGTTCTACTGTACCAGCAAATACGATAATATACACACAATATTCGAACAATTTGAAAATTGTTCAAATCGAATTTTCGAGATAAGCCAGCCTTAATTGATGTTGACAAGAAGACGCAGATATTTTATCTTCAAAACAGTGAAGCATGTTTTTGTCTTGAAAACGTTGAAGCAAGCAATATCGCTTCGACTTTATATTATTATTACGGTGTTTTTCTCAAATCGAAAAATAACTACTGGGCAATTTTTTAAATTTCTTGCCTTAATGAGTAATTGCAATTTCTTTCGTGTGGTTTTCTTCTTATTTTCAATCAAATATGTTATCGTCAGAATAATCGCGTTACCGATTCGCTGATTACGCGTTTTAATACAAACAGATAGTAAAGCATTGTTCTATAACTAGGAATATTTTACTATCATATTGACCTGAGTAAAAAATGTCTTCAAGAATAATAAAAATATTATTTAAGACATTTTCCACCGTTTGTTATACAAGACAACAATACAGGACACCTTTTTAACTTCCTTACGGCACTGAGTAAATGCAATGTTTTGTGTATGATTATATTTTAATTTTTACTTAACTCTAAAACTCGTGACTGTGGCCCGGTCGCACGTCAATTTATGTGCAAAATTTAGGTTTTTTCCCGTTTTTCAGTCTTTAAATGGAGTGTTCACTAATGGAATGTTAATGAAATCAGATGGCTCGCATACTATTCACTTTTTTATGAAAATACGAAGAAATTGAAGTATGATAAAGTCCATTTATCCCCGTAGGACCGGATTAATAACAAAGAATAGCGTGGGGCGCATATACACCCCAGTCATGCGTTTGACGGTAAAAAAATAAGTCATGAGTTGTTGGGTTAAATATCGTTATCGTGAGAATTATCGCGTTACCGTTCGCTGTTTGCGAGTTTTAATATAAACAGATCGCAAAGCATTGTTCTTTGACAGCAGGGATTAATTTACCGTCGTATTTACCTGAGGAAATAAAAATTGATTCAAGAAAAAAAAAACCATCAGTATATTTAATACATTCTCTACCGTTCGTTGTACAATTAAACACTGTCATAATAAAAATATTTGTCTATCACTACGTATTGCATTATTATTATTATCGACCTTTTTCACCGTTAATTATGCAACTAATGCATATTGTTCATTGGGCATTGCTATATTAAAAATATTCTTCCATCTTTACGCATGTACGGAAATCTCTCTGGTATATGTCATTTTTCATCTCTCTCGCACGCAGCCCACTTCTCAAGTATCAATCTGCCTCATACACAGCTCACTTCTCATTATTTATTTGTTCCGTCTCTGCCACACGCAGCTCACTTCTCGAGGTCTTAGCAATAGTGGCGCCATCCCTGTTTGACCACATTTTCGTAGCCACTTTTTTCAAGTCTCTCCATAAGAGTTCGGACTCCTCCCACTCTAGCCTCCATGAAGAAAAGGAACATAAACAAAAACTGTATATTCAAACGCCCCATGCTCATGCGCACGCGAACCAGACGATAGTAATTACTGCTGATTGTAACAAATTCCGAATCTAATTGTGGATATACATGTACATTGAGAAACATCGTGAATGTTCAGTTTTTGTGTAAAGAATTGAGTTTGCGACGTAGCCGTCCTTACTTGTTTTATTTTCGTATCCTCTTCAAGTCGCACTGGAAAGTATGAAAAAAACATTGGAATATGTTTTCACCGAAATGTAACAAATGTTTTTATAAACTACAAACGATACATATATAAACATGGAGACATTGCAATATTGTTTCCAAGCGATGGCACTTTGTGCATTCTGAAGGGATATGCTAAATCACTTTCTTCAGTAATGTTTCCTGTACCGAATTTTCATCATGCTAGTAACGCTCTTAGAAAATGCGGCACCTTTCATTCGTGGCAAAGATCAACACGCGAGCTGAAATATAAGCATATCCTTTGAACAAAAAGATCAAGCGTGACTATTTTCATTACCGATGAATCGATCGCAAACGCAAATCATATTTATGGGAAAAAGGAGAAATTATCGCAGTTCAATAATTCAATATAGCTGCCTATGTTTACTGAAATAAACAACCTCATTTCATCTCTCTCACACATGGCTACCTTCATTGCGTCATGCGTTATCAGCTGCTACCCAGCGCTGCTGGTGGCTCAATTAAGTACTACTTAAATGCAGCAGATTCGCGTACCCCTTTTTTCCTATCCCTCCGATTAGACGTCGGACCAGCCCCCTGACACTGGGTACTATTCCTATGGCAATAAATTACTCGCGTGTTGTCCGGGATGTTTGATTGCGCTACAGTCCACTTCGTGGCGCCACTACTCGCCTGCTCGATTTCTTTTACGCATGCGCGGTCCATGCTCGATATAATAATATTTTCGGAGTATTTGGAGTTTTACGCGTTTTACGGTTGTGTTGTGACTTGTGTCTTGTGAGTACACTACAATTTTCAGAACATTTTAAATGTCAAAAAATCAATCCGCGATCTGTGAAGTGTATTTTTTATTTACCATGACATACCTTCTGTATTGTGTGTAGGTTATAATTATCAAACGACGAAGAGCGGCAATCGGTTTGAGATAAATCATACCGATATGCATCGTCCCCGTCTGTGATTTTTTTCACAATTCCCAAGAACCCGCAAAGTGAGAGTTTGTGGAAAATAGCTGTGCGACGGAAGAGCAGCTGTGTGAAACGTGAAAAAGCAGTTTGCGAGAAGCATTTCCAGAAAACCGAAATAATTTGGGTACGCCACTTTCTAAGTCCCGATGGAAAAGTGCTTGGAATAGTGAGTTCGGTCATTTTTTTTGTCGTAACCCGAATTTTTATTTTTTTCATCTTACATTCGAATTATGACAAAAATTTCAGGGGAAATATAAAATCACTCACTTAAAACAAGGAAGTGTCCCATCGCTATTTCCGTGGACCAAGACAGAACAGCTACAATCAGAAAATGTATTCACAGAAAATGAAGGGCAAAAAAAAATTTCGAAATTTTGTACCACGTAAAAAATATTCAAGGTTCATTTATGTATTATAAAGAAAAAACCGGTCATTTTATAAAAACGTACATTATATGTTGATATTTTAAATTTAAAAATGATTTAAGGGAAATAAATATATTTTTCCTCATATTTATATGTATGGATTTATTTCTTGAAATTTTCATGCTTGTTGAGAAACCGACACGCACGCATACACGTACTTCTCGGTCTCTAACTGCCAAAAAAATACATTTCAAGTTACATTATTTTAAACGATTGAAATAATCATATTATAATAATGATTATAATAAACATTTTCTCCATTGTTTGGTGGGTTCGGCTGGTTCACAGGTTATATGTCACATATATAGTTATCGAGCAGGTGACTACTAGCGCCACACGTGGCAGCGATTGAAAATAAAAACGACGGACATTACGCGAGCCATGTATGACTGATGGTGACAGGGGGCTGCGTCGGACCAGCCCCCGGACACTGGTAGGTAAAAGCTGTTCGCAAAATGTCCTTGCCACACCGTGGCGCTAGTAGTCGTGTGACAGGCATGCATATATATGTATGTTGCACCGGTGTTTCGAATATTTTACATGAATAAAAGTCTATTGATATATTTGGAATGATATTCCGTTCTAATAATTTTCCGCTTGAACACAATAAATAACGTCGCAATAACGATAACAGGACGAAAGCCACAAAAGTATCGAATCGTTCAGCTGATCGGAGTATTTAGAGCCGAAAGCTGTCACATAATAGCCAACGGTGGTTAGTGGCAATTTCAAGAACTAAAAAGCCGGGACAAAACGCGTTTTCGTTTATCATACAGGAATAGTAGGCCAGTGTCAGGGGGCTGATTCAGACCACGGTCTTACATACAGGTCTTGCAACGAAGCTAAATTTTCGTGGTGGGGGTAGGCACGCTTATCGGCTTCACTTTTCGATTCACTAGGCGCCGCTACGTGTCGCTACTAGCAAGGGCAAGTAGTTTCCCCCTTACCTCTTACCGGCGAATGGGCCCAAGGTGTTTACGTATGTTTTTGTGGCGCGATTGTCGAAATAACCTTTATTTGCGACCATATACCAGAAGGTTCTACGCGATTTACCGTGATACATTTTTTATCGTGTTTTACGCATAAGTGTGAATTTTTTTGGAAGTGTTTATGAAAAAATGCGAAATGGCTAAGGGTTGCGCGGTTCGCAATTGTAAAACGGGGTACAAAAATTGTAAGCAGAAATGCTCTGTGTTTCGCGTGCCCAGAAACGTTGAACGATACAAAAAATGGCTCGATGCTATTCCGGGACTGCAAGAGTCTCAGTACGTGTGCGAAAAACATTTCGAAGAACGATGTATTGTGAGACATTGGAGAAAAAGGATCTAAATGGTCGTAATATGTGCTGGTATGAATTAATGTATTCAAAAGTTTTCAGTTTTTTTTTCGATGAAAGTAGTCATCTTTTTTTTTAATCAAAACATTTTTTTATTGGTTTCGTATATTATGCAGTTTACACGACAGTACGGTAAATTAAGTTAGGGCAGACGGCGCATGCGTTGCGTTCAGGAGGGAAAAGGACAGAAGAGCTATTTCTCTCTTCGTCGCACCACTACTTCCCCTTGTCGTCACGCACCAAACGGCAGAAATCGGAATAGAAAACAAAACCGCTAAGGGTGCCTACCCCCCACTACCGCCGTTGTCAGACCTGTATCTAAGACCGTGCGTACAGGTCTGGAAACTCTAATGCTGGCAGCCGCGATCCGATGGATCAGATAGCGTGGCAAATTTCGGTCTCAGCGCCGCCACTAGTTGTCGCTGTGGTTCCGAAACCCGGACATACATAATCTCAATACGGCGAGCAACGGAGTGAGCGGTTAAAAACATGTGTCGCTGAGTCGCTGATAACTGTTGTTTTTTCTGCGTTTTGGACACAGTACGTTTTCGATAAATTGAAAGCATATTCTTTCAAAATGTCAAACACAAAAATATCTGTTGTGTACACCAGCACAGCAGCTATCGAACTATGTGTATAATGGAGATAATGTGTATAATGGAGATGTCTCCTCGCAAGTCAATGTGATAAAGGGAAAAAGTAAACATTCTAGGTAGGAATTATAAAACAAATTTCAACTATTGATGGCAGTAAATTAAAAAATATATTCTTCCATGTTATTTTCGTTCGAGTTCTTTTGTGATCGGACGAGTTCTTTGATTGGTTGAAACTGCTTCATTTCGCTCGTACAACCCGATACCTGTACGAATGCAAAAGAAAAAACATAAAAAATACCGAGGCTCGAACTCAGGACCTTCAATACAGTAATCTAGCCTTCTACCAACTTCGCTACACAATCATTTGCCAATAAATATAATCTTCTCATATTTAAGTGATTGTGCTGTTGCAAAGGTCCGATGGGATCCTGTGGCCAACGATAAAAATCCGATACATTGCTGTTTGGTCTATTGGCAGCACAGATAGCGGATTCTCGTAATTTATTTGGACTCATTGGAATGTTCGCATATACGGTTTCTATTTGGATAAACCGATATGGAATGTATCAAATTCTATTGTTTTTATGAACAAGATGGAATCTATAGGGAATTACGTATGTGCGATCTATTGGATCAAAATTGCATTTTACACTGATTGACAAGTTGCGTGCATTTATCAGCAGCTACGGATTTGATTTGAGTATTTTTCTAATTGTATTTCCACAAGTTATACATTTAGAAGTTTCAAATGGACTTGACCGTTTGGAAGCGAATGTGCACAAAAACGGAAAAGTCCACGATTTTTTGCTATCGGATCTCGAATGCAAAAACTGATACGTATGAAACTGTACTTATTTCGCCTTATGAGAAATGACAGATGTATTAGGACCAAGTTTTGTATGGGATAGAATTTGTAATTCCATGGACAAAAATGCAACATTTTCCGATAAAAATGTACGTTTTCAATATGAATGAATCAGATATTTCAGATGAGTCACTTCATCAGCAGTAATTCATATTGACTGATTGACATTTAATGGGGATATACAGATTCAACGATCTTATTGGTACATATGGGTTTAACCTGTATATGTTTTAATCAGAGTTTCCAAACTTATCCAGGGTGAAGAGAGAATATTTCAGATAGGGCTCAATATGGATTATCTAATGCAAAACTGACATTTAAGTCTATGTGAATGCATATGTTGATGCAGATTACAATGTATCTGCGCATCTCGGCATTTATTCGTACAGTCAAAGATTCAGCTTAATGATGAAGCTGGGGTGTTTGTATGAAAATATGAGTCAAACTTATATCCGTTCGAACCTGTTTCCGGTATCTATTTTAAATTGGCGTTTTCCAACCTATGCAGATATCCAATAAAAAATGGCATCTGCATCTATGGTAATGTATACGTAAGTACAAAACTAGTCTATTTGCGCATATACAGGGTGACTTTTATAAGGTGGACAGGTGTTTTTACGGGGTCTTGCGCGGTGATTTTGCGACTGAAAAAAATACGATTTTTAATGGTTTTTCACGCTTTCTTTGAAAAAAAATTTATCGTATTTTTGTCATGAGTAGCATTTGCCAGAGAAAATAGAGTGATCTGGAAAAGAATAAAAAATCCATTTTGCGTGCAGGAGAATGAAGTTTATCAAATTCCGAATACGGGACACTCCCAAAAAACTATATTTGTGCTCCCCGTCACGGAGAAAAAAATGATCAAACATACGATTAAAGTGTATAAATCGGAATTTAATCAGTGGAACAAACGAGCTAAGTCAGGCACGACAGTGCTATAGGAAGTGCTAGTCTGCTGACGTCACAGCTGCAACTTCCGAATGGTCGGCTGTCACAGGAAGTTGGTTCAGAGTCCGATGATACGCGGTCGAGCCAAGGAACCTGAATGTGTCCCTATCTGAGAACTTGATTCAAAATAATGTCAATTTATAAAATGTTCGCGGATTCCATGCACTGCAAATACGATTTTCAATCATTTGCGATTCGCTAACAACTTTTGGAATAAATTATTCTCGCAATACATTTTAAAGTAATTTGACGTGGAGTTATTAATTTTTACCAAATGTTACGAGATTGCTGTCTTTTAATGTTGCATAAATTAACTTCACATGTTGTAGTTACAGAATTTTTGAATAATTTATGAAAAGTGAAAAATAAAAATGCTCGTATAATTTGGCAAAAAATAATAATTTCACGCGAAATTACTTTAAAATGTATTGATAGAATTATTTATTGCGAAACTTATTAGCGAATCGCAAATGATGAGGAATATTGTTTGCGGACCATGAAATCCGCAAACATTTTCGAAATTGACATTATTTCCGATAAAGTTCGCATTCTATAGATCAAGTTCAATCGATTATCTTAAACCTCAATCTATGAAGGTATTTCAGGCACTTTAATCCCGTGAAACTGGGTCGTTTTCGTTTTTGCACTGCCAAACCAACAATTGTCGGTGGAAAACATCTGAAAAAAATCATGGTCGATTTTAGACCGTACTTCTACAGGAATGATAAGGTTGTTTTCTTCCTTACTTTCGATTTTTTTAAAATAAATATTAAGTGAAGAAAATGATCTTGGGCGGGATGAAAACGACCCAGGTTTGCGAATCGCGGGTTAGCATTTGCTCCGCAATGGATCAGATTGAGTCCAGAAATCTGACGATGCTGCGACAACGACGGAAGGGACATTATTTATTTAACAAAGAAAGAATCAGTGCTCGCAACGGTTCTCGGAGCACCGATCGGACATTCCTGACACTACTGCCCCGAATTCGTCTCCGATTTTATCTTATTTCCGGTCAGATCTGGTCGAGAAGTCTGACGATCCTGCGACAGCGAGGGAAGGAGCATTATTTATTTAACAAAGATAAAATCGGTGCTCGCAACGTTTCTAGGGGCCTCAATCGGAAATTCCTGATAGTACTTCCCCGAATCCGTGTATGATTTTATTTTATTTCCGGTCAGATTGAGTCGAGAAGTCGGACGATGCGGCGAGAACGACGCTAGGAGCTATGTTTATTAAACAAAGATAAAATCGGTGTTCGGAATGGTTCCCGGGGCCTCGATCAGACAATCCCGATACTACTGCCCCGAATTCGTCTCCGATTTTATCCTACTTCCGGTCAGATTGGGTCGAGACGTCTGACGATGCCGCGAGAACGACGGTAGGAGCTTTGTTTATTTAACAAAGATAAAATCGGTGCTCAGAATGGTTCTCGGAGCCTTGATCGGATATTCCCGACATTACGGCCCCGAATTCGTCTCCGATTTTATCCTACTTCCGGTCAGATTGGATCGAGAAGTCCGACGATGCCGCGAGAACGACGCTAGGAGCTTTGTTTATTTAACAAAGATAAAATCGTTGCTCGGAATGGTTCCCGGGGCCTCAAGCGGACATTCCCGATATTACTGCCCCCAATTCATCTCCGATTTTATCTTACTTCCGGTCAGATTGGGTCAAGAAGTGTGACGATGCCGCGAGAACGACGCTAGGAGCTTTGTTTATTTAACAAAGATAAAATCGGTGCTCGGAATGGTTCCCGGGGCCTCGATAAATAAACAATGCTCCTTCCGTCGTTCTCGCGGCATCGTCAGACTTCCTTACCCATTCTGACCGGAAGTAAGATAAAGTCGGAAACGAATTGGGGGCAGTAATATCGGGAACGTCCAATCGAGCCCCCGGGAACCATTCCGAGCACCGATTTTATCTTTGTTAAATAAACAAAGCTCCTAGCGTCGTTCTCGCGGCATCGTCAGACTTCTCGACCCAATCTGACCGGAAGTAGGATAAAATCGGAGACGAATTCGGTACCGTAATATTGGGAATGTCCGATTGAGGCCCCGGGAACCATTCCGAGCACCGATTTAATCTTGGGTAAATAAACAAAGCACCTAGCGTCGTTCTCGCGGCATCGACAGACTTCTCGACCCAATCTTACCGAAAGTAAGATAAAATCGGAGACGAATTGGGGGCAGCAATGTCGGAAATGTCCGATCGAGGCCCCGGGAACCATTCCGAGCACCGATTTTATCTTTGTTAAATAAACAAAGCTCCTAGCGTCGTTCTCGCGGCATCGTCAGACTTCTCGACCCAATCTGACCGGAAGTAGGATAAAATCGGAGACGAATTCGGGGCAGTAATATTGAGAATGTCCGATCGAGGCCGCGGGAACCATTCCGAGCACTGATTTTATCTTTGTTAAATAAACAAAGCTCCTACCGTCGTTCTCGCGGCATCGTCACACTTCTTGACTCAATCTGACCAGAAGTAAGATGAAATCGGAGATGAATTGGTGGCAGTAATATCGGGAATGTCCGATTGAGGTCCCGGGAACCATTCCGAGCACCGATTTTATCTTTGTTAAATAAACAAAGCTCCTAGCGTCGTTCTCGCGGCATCGTCAGACTTCTCGATCCAATCTGACCGGAAGTAGGATAAAATCGGAGACGAATTGGGGGCAGTAATATCGGGAATGTCCGATCAATTCTCCGAGAACCATTCTGAGCACCGATTTTATCTTTGTTAAATAAACAAAGCTCCTACCATCGTTCTCGCGGCATCGTCAGACTTCTCGACCCAATCTGATTGGAAGTAGGATAAAATCGGAGACGAATTCGGGGCAGTAATATCGAGAATGTCCGATCAAGGCCCCGGGAACCATTCCGAGCATCGATTTTATCTTTGTTACATAAACAAAGCTCCCAGCGTCGTTCTCGTGGCATCGTCACACTTCTTGACCCAATCTGACCGGAAGTAAAATAAAATCGGAGATGAATTGGGGGCAGTAATATCGGGAATGTCCGATTGATGCCCCGGGAACCATTCCGAGCCCCGATTTTATCTTTGTTAAATAAACAAAGCTCCTACCGTCGTTCTCGCGGCATCATCAGACTTCTCGATCCAATCTGACCGGAAGTAGGATAAAATCGGAGACGAATTGGGGGCAGTAATATCGGGAATGTCCGATCAATTCTCCGAGAACCATTCTGAGCACCGATTTGATCTTTGTTAAATAAACAAAGCTCCTACCATCGTTCTCGCGGCATCGTCAGACTTCTCGACCCAATCTGATTGGAAGTAGGATAAAATCGGAGACGAATTCGGGGCAGTAATATCGAGAATGTCCGATCGAGGCCCCGGGAACCATTCCGAGCATTGATTTTATCTTTGTTAAATAAACAAAGCTCCCAGCGTCGCTCTCGTGGCATCGTCACACTTCTTGACCCAATCTGACCGGAAGTAAGATAAAATCGGAGATGAATTGGGGGCAGTAATATCGGGAATGTCCGATTGATGCCCCGGGAACCATTCCGAGCACCGATTTTATCTTTGTTAAATAAACAAACCTCCTAGCGTCGTTCTCGCGGCATCGTCAGACTTCTCGAACCAATCTGACCGGAATTAGGATAAAATCGGAGACGAATTCGGGGCAGTAATGTCGAGAATGTCCGATCAAGGCTCCGAGAACCATTCTGAGCACCGATTTTATCTTTGTTAAATAAACAAAGCTCCTACCGTCGTTCTCGCGGCATCGTCAGACTTCTCGACCCAATCTGACCGGAAGTAGTATAAAATCGGAGACGAATTTGGGGCAGTAGTAACGGGAATGTCTGATCGAGGCCCCGAGAACCATTCCGAACACCGATTTTATCTTTGTTTAATAAACAAAGCTCCTACCGTCGTTCTCGCGGCATCGTCACACTTCTTGACTCAATCTGACCGGAAGTAAGATGAAATCGGAGATGAATCGGTGGCAGTAATATCGGGAATGTCCGATTGAGGTCCCGGGAACCATTCCGAGCACCGATTTTATCTTTGTTAAATAAACAAAGCTCCTAGCGTCGTTCTCGCGGCATCGTCAGACTTCTCGATCCAATCTGACCGGAAGTAGGATAAAATCGGAGACGAATTGGGGGCAGTAATATCGGGAATGTCCGATCAATTCTCCGAGAACCATTCTGAGCACCGATTTTATCTTTGTTAAATAAACAAAGCTCCTACCATCGTTCTCGCGGCATCGTCAGACTTCTCCACCCAATCTGATTGGAAGTAGGATAAAATCGGAGACGAATTCGGGGCAGTAATATCGAGAATGTCCGATCGAGGCCCCGGGAACCATTCCGAGCATTGATTTTATCTTTGTTAAATAAACAAAGCTCCCAGCGTCGTTCTCGTGGCATCGTCACACTTCTTGACCCAATCTGACCGGAAGTAACATAAAATCGGAGATGAATTGGGGGCAGTAATTTCGGGAATGTCCGATTGATGCCCCGGGAACCATACCGAGCACCGATTTTATCTTTGTTAAATAAACAAAGCTCCGAGCGTCGTTCTCGCGGCATCGTCAGACTTCTCGACCCAATCTGACCGGAATTAGGATAAAATCGGAGACGAATTCGGGGCAGTAATGTCGAGAATGTCCGATCAAGGCTCCGAGAACCATTCTGAGCACCGATTTTATCTTTGTTAAATAAACAAAGCTCCTACCGTCGTTCTCGCGGCATCGTCAGACTTCTCGACCCAATCTGACCGGAAGTAGGATAAAATCGGAGACGAATTCGGTACCGTAATATTGGGAATGTCCGATCGAGGCCCCGGGAACCATTCCGAGCACCGATTTTATCTTGGTTAAATAAACAAAGCACCTAGCGTCGTTCTCGCGGCATCGTCAGACTTCTCGACCCAATCTTACCGAAAGTAAGATAAAATCGGAGACGAAATGGGGGCAGCAATGTCGGAAATGTCCGATCGAGGCCCCGGGAACCATTCCGAGCACCGATTTTATCTTTGTTAAATAAACAAAGCTCCTAGCGTCGTTCTCGCGGCATCGTCACACTTCTTGACTCAATCTGACCGGAAGTAAGATGAAATCGGAGATGAATTAGTGGCAGTAATATCGGGAATGTCCGATTGAGGTCCCGGGAACCATTCCGAGCACCGATTTTATCTTTGTTAAATAAACAAAGCTCCTAGCGTCGTTCTCGCGGCATCGTCAGACTTCTCGATCCAATCTGACCGGAAGTAGGATAAAATCGGAGACGAATTGGGGGCAGTAATATCGGGAATGTCCGATCAATTCTCCGAGAACCATTCTGAGCACCGATTTTATCTTTGTTAAATAAACAAAGCTCCTACCATCGTTCTCGGGGCATCGTCAGACTTCTCGACCCAATCTGATTGCAAGTAGGATAAAATCGGAGACGAATTCGGGGCAGTAATATCGAGAATGTCCGATCGAGGCCCCGGGAACCATTCCGAGCATCGATTTTATCTTTGTTAAATAAACAAAGCTCCCAGCGTCGTTCTCGTGGCATCGTCACACTTCTTGACCCAATCTGACCGGAAGTAAGATAAAATCGGAGATGAATTGGGGGCAGTAATATCGGGAATGTCCGATTGATGCCCCGGGAACCATTCCGAGCACCGATTTTATCTTTGTTAAATAAACAAACCTCCTAGCGTCGTTCTCGCGGCATCGTCAGACTTCTCGAACCAATCTGACCGGAATTAGGATAAAATCGGAGACGAATTCGGGGCAGTAATGTCGAGAATGTCCCATCAAGGCTCCGAGAACCATTCTGAGCACCGATTTTATCTTTGTTAAATAAACAAAGCTCCTACCGTCGTTCTCGCGGCATCGTCAGACTTCTCGACCCAATCTGACCGGAAGTAGGATAAAATCGGAGACGAATTTGGGGCAGTAGTAACGGGAATGTCTGATCGAGGCCCCGAGAACCATTCCGAACACCGATTTTATCTTTGTTTAATAAACAAAGCTCCTACCGTCGTTCTCGCGGCATCGTCACACTTCTTGACTCAATCTGACCGGAAGTAAGATGAAATCGGAGATGAATCGGTGGCAGTAATATCGGGAATGTCCGATTGAGGTCCCGGGAACCATTCCGAGCACCGATTTTATCTTTGTTAAATAAACAAAGCTCCTAGCGTCGTTCTCGCGGCATCGTCAGACTTCTCGATCCAATCTGACCGGAAGTAGGATAAAATCGGAGACGAATTGGGGGCAGTAATATCGGGAATGTCCGATCAATTCTCGGAGAACCATTCTGAGCACCGATTTTATCTTTGTTAAATAAACAAAGCTCCTACCATCGTTCTCGCGGCATCGTCAGACTTCTCGACCCAATCTGATTGGAAGTAGGATAAAATCGGAGACGAATTCGGGGCAGTAATATCGAGAATGTACGATCGAGGCCCCGGGAACCATTCCGAGCATCGATTTTATCTTTGTTTAATAAACAAAGCTCCTTCCGTCGTTCTCGCGGTATCGTCACACTTTTTGACTCAATCTGACCGGAAGTAAGATGAAATCGGAGATGAATTGGTAGCAGTAATATCGGGAACGTCCGATTGAGGTCCCGGGAACCACTCCGAGCACCGATTTTATCTTTGTTAAATAAACAAAGCTCCTAGCGTCGTTCTCGCGGCATCGTCAGACTTCTCGATCCAATCTGACCGGAAGTAGGATAAAATTGGAGACGAATTGGGGGCAGTAATATCGGGAATGTCCGATCGAGGCCCCGGGAAGCATTCCGAACACCGATTTTATCTTTGTTTAATAAACAAAGCTCCTTCCGTCGTTCTCGCGGCATCGTCAGACTTGTCGACCCAATCTGACCGGAAGTAGGATAAAATCGGAGACGAATTCGGGGTAGTAGTATCGGGAATGTCCGATCGAGGCCCCGGGAACCATTCCGAGCACAGATTTTATCTTTGTTAAATAAACAAAGCTCCTAGCATCGTTCTCGCGGCATCGTCCGACTTCTCGACTCAATCTGACCGGAAATAAAATAAAATCGTAGACGGATTCGGGGAAGTACTATCAGGAATTTCCGATTGAGGCCCCTAGAAACGTTGCGAGCACCGATTTTATCTTTGTTAAATAAATAATGCTCCTTCCCTTGCTGTCGCAGGATCGTCAGACTTCTCGACCCGATCTGACCGGAAATAAGATAAAATCGGAGACGAATTCGGGGCAGTAGTGTCAGGAATGTCCGATCGGTGCTCCGAGAACCGTTGCGAGCACTGATTCTATCTTTGTTAAATAAATAAGGCTCCTTCCGTCGTTGTCGCAGCATCGTCAGATTTCTGGACCCAATCTGACCCATTGCGGAGCAAATGCTAACCCGCGATTCGCAAACCTGGGTCGTTTTCATCCCGCCCAAGATCATTTTGTTCACTTAATATTTATTTTTTAAAAATCGATAATAAGGACGAAAACAACCTTATCATTCCTGTAGAAGTACGGTCTAAAATCGACCATGATTTTTTTCAGATTTTTTCCACCGACAATTGTTGGTTTGGCAGTGCAAAAACGATAACGACCCAGTTTCACGGGATTAAAGTGCCTGAAATACCTTCATAGATTGAGGTTTAAGATAATCGATTGAACTTGATCTATAGATTGCGAACTTTATCGGAAATAATGTCAATTTCGAAAATGTTTGCGGATTTCATGGTCCGCAAACAATATTCCTCATCATTTGCGATTCGCTAATAACTTTCGCGATAAATAATTCTATCAATACATTTTAAAGTAATTTCGCGTGAAATTATTATTTTTTGCCAAATTATACGAGCATTTTTATTTTTGACTTTTCATAAATTATTCAAAAATTCTGTAACTACAACATGTGAAGATAATTTATGCAACATTAAAAGACAGAAATCTCGTAATATTTGTTAAAAATTAATAATTCCACTTCACATTACTTTAAAATGTATTGCTAGAATCATTTATTCCAAAAGTTGTTAGCGAATCGCAAATGATTGAAAATCATATTTGCAGTGCATGGAATCCTCGAACATTTTATAAATTGACGTTATTTTGAATCGAGTTCTCAGATAGGGACACATTCAGGTCCCTTGGCTCGACCGCGTATCATCGGACTCTGATCCAACCACGGTCGTATATACAGGTCTGGGCACTCCGTTGAAGAATGCGTGACGCGAAGTGACGCCTCTATTTGCGCATTCCACCGCGGCGCTAGTGAAGGGGAGGCACTTTTGTTTATACCGCGTTTACGGGGCATGGCATGCACGTTGTGTGGTGACAGTCGTATATACGCTGTGGCCTAACCTCGTTGTGGCGGGTTGATTTCAAGTGATCGTACAGTTTATATTCAATACGGAAAAAAGTATCCATTTATTGCCATGCCGAAGCGGTGCATGATTCCGGGATGCAGAAGTGGGTATTTAAATAACCCGGAGCGAGTCTCATTGTTCAAAATTCCGAATAATGAAGAGTTGCGCGCTACGTGGGTGAAGGCACTGACGCCAGAACTGAATGGACCGTTAAAAAAATCGCATACGATATGCGAGAAACACTTTCATTCATCGGATATTGTTCGCCACTTTATCCATAAAGATCGAGATGGAAAAATTATCGCAAAAGTAAGTTGGTGTAATGTATATATTTTTTTCATTGTCATTTCCGATAATATGAAATCAGAACCTCAGAGTATTCAATTTGTTGAAGCTTAAACGAAATAAAACCACAGACGACATGAATTATTTCCTCAGATTGCAATAACAAGAGCTCACTATAGCGAGGACAACCATCCTAAAACAACACTCATAAAAAAAAATTAAAAGAGCAGAAATATTGTTTATTTTTGTCAGTGATTTTTGAAAAGCTTTAACAGAGAGCAACAATAAGAGATTGAAGCCAAAGAATCACGCTACATGGCCCCAGCATTGATTTAGCCAGGATTTTTTTTTTTTGAGCCCATGGACACTTAAAAAAACCAAAAAAATCTTTAAAAATGTCTTCCCGCTATTTCTTATTATAACGCCAAACGTGATGCTAAAAAAGGTTGGCTGCAAGATTCTTCAACTAGAGATTAAAGGCTTCAAAACGCTTTCTTTTGCCTCCTGGTGCGGCGATTTTTCACGGAGTTACGGCTTTTCGAAAATCACTGAAATTTAAAAAAAATGTTCTGCTCCTCTAATTTTTTTGATAAGTGTATTTAGTGGTTATTCTATGTGCTTTTTATACTATTATATCTCCTACGAACGTGTTGAATCAACAGGTTGCTTACAAACAGCCCAAGCTTACGCAAACTGCCGTGCCATCGATATTTGCCCGGTCATCGTCACATCATCGTCATGAGGTGACACTTGCTGCAAATGTAGATATCTTCGCTACAGCTCCACCGGAATTCCGCAGCTCATTGGATTTGACACCGACCGCTGTCAAAACTGAGGCACCGAATACGATAGACATTAATGAAAATTACAGTGCGTCGGAGCATGCAGTTGTGAACGTAAATATTCATTGCACACACTTTTATCGAAAATTTTTAAGATGCGAGTGAATGTAGGAAGTAGTAGCTATGAATGCAAGAATGCATTTGTCCGAATAATGTGATATATTTATTCAATTTATGTTTCAACCTTGTCTTCACTTTTTTAGATTGATGCTATGCCTCAAGAAAACGACATATCTCCCACAGGGGATAACACAAGCAATTCAGCAAGCTTCAGTGAATTATTCAACAAGATACACAAGGATGCAAACTCTGTGGACCTCCCGTTGGGATGGTTCCGATATACATCGACCAGCGGAAAAAAATGGGTAGCATTTTCGACTTTCGACATACAAAATCATCAGAATTGTTTGCAACCTGTGCTACGAAAATCGATTTTGCTAACGGAGGAAGGAAATGTTCACGTATCGGCGAACGGAAAAGGTGTACCGACTGAAAGGATATGCCGCTCCCTCGACCGAATTTGTAACATCGAAGATTTATCTCGACTCTTGACAACGTTGGCACATATAACGATTTGCAGAGGAATTGCGTTGCCATGCCAATCATCGGTGCAATCCAAAATAATGCAACAAGATTCTTCCGGAGAATGGCGCAATACGACTTGTTTAGTCGTGTGTACTACAAGAATGTGCAACAGCTGCACACGGGTAAAAAAGGCGATCAGCCAACGGATGCGACGATCGTCGAAACGACCGATGGCGAAAAGAATCGATCCTTCTTCGAAGACTCACGGAGAAAAGTCGAAACTCCTGCTTATCCGGAAAAGACTTCGTTCGCAAAGAGCAGTCATTCGAAGAGCTAAAGAACGGATTGAAAAATTGAAAGGTTCGATAACTAAAGTGCGGGATCGCATACGGAATTTGAGCGAGGAAAGTATTATGGCTAAATGCGATGAGATAAATCTCCCACAAGCACAGCGTTTATGCATAAACGAAATGATCGCTTCCGTTCATAAAAAAAGTCCGAACGGGAATCGTTTCAACGAAGATTGGGTTATGTTATGCATGCTCATGCATATCCGTTCGCCGGCACATTACCGATTCCTATTAAAGAATGAATTACTTCCGCTACCATCACCGAGAACGATACGCCGGTATTTATCCATTACCACCACTAATTGTGGTTTCGACAGCAACTTTCTTCAATTGTTCGAAAAACGCCTGAGATCAAAATCTTCGATGCAAAAACATGGAGTCCTTCTTTTCGACGAGATTTCCGTTCGCGAAGCAGTTGCAGTATGTTCGTCAACGTTAACATATAAAGGTTTAACGGATTTTGGAGATATGGGCACTAATGCGACTGATGTTAACGAGAAGGCGAACCACGGTCTCGTACTCATGTTTAAAGCAATCGCCGATAAATATGCGCAACCAATAGCCGTGTTCGCATCTAGGGGACCGGTAAAGGGTCCTGAACTTGCAAAAATAGTCGTAAGGGCTATAACGTTACTGGAAAATGCCGGAGCTGGGATCCACGCTGTAATTTCGGATGGAGCGTCGACTAATCGAAAGATGTGGTCGTGTCTTGGTATCAGCGGTGAGAAAAATAAGTGCCAAACTTCATTCGTACATCCTTCTGATGACAGTCGAAAAGTTTTCGTTTTCTCGGATACTCCTCACCTCATCAAAACAATTCGAAATAGACTATACGGCGACGGAAAAAGAATAACAGAATTGCTTGTAAGTATAGTTGACCGACTAAATACAAACTTTTCTTCAGCAAGTACATAAATTTCGATTACTTCATTATCAGATTGATCCGAGCAAATCTCCGATCAAGTGGTCGTACTTTCGGGCAATGTACAACCAGGACATCCAATTACCAGCTGATCTACGAATCTGTCCCAGAATAACAGACGCTCACATAAATCTCAGCACAGCAGCGAAAATGCGAGTGCGCTTAGCAACGCAGGTACGTATATATAATAGAATTGTCTTTAGTACGTATATATAATAGAATTCACTTCGAATTGCTTAGTTCACGTAAAAACCATCTGATATTATTTCATGTACTCGGATATATTTTTCAGATATTCAGTAATTCAGTTGCTGACGCTTTGGAATACTACCATCAACGCAGTCTTTCGGCATTGGATGGGTGTGGATCGACAATCGAATTTTGCCGGACCATTAATAGGATGTTCGATGCTCTTAACCGAAAAGTACCCAACGAAGGAGTAACACCAGATGGGACGGATATGGAAGTAGGTATTTGTACTTATATATTCATATCATAGTGTATTGTTATATGTGGCTTCATTTTTCGCAGGTTCTACAAAATTCTCTTCGCTGGCTGGACGATTGGGAATCTAACTATGTAAAAGGCCTTATCAAGGAGGATCAGTTCTTATCCAGACCTACAGCTGAGGGACTGCGTGTCTCTTTACAGGCGACAATCGACATGTGCCATTATCTGTGTGGCCGATACGAGTTTAAATATTTGTTGACAGGAAAAATGAATCAAGATTCGTTAGAGGTAGTACCAACTATTGAATAACCTTTGAAGGGGCAGCGGGACGTATTCGAACAATTTTTTCCGTATTTTTTCGTGCTAAAAGGTATGCGAACGTATCCAAAGGTTCAATGAACTCGTCCGATTGTATGGATTATAGCAATTCTTCGGCACTATCCGGCAAGCTGCGGGTTCGAATGATCATCCAGCGGCACCGACTTTCTTGCAAGTGTACAAGATGTTGTCAGTCTACAGTATTTTGAAGCCTCCCGTTTTTGGGAATTGTACAGTGGTTAATCGGGATACTCCTCAAATCTTAATAACCGTTGCGGATTTAAAAAACATCTACAAGCCAGAAAAGAGAAATCACGTCGCAGAAATCCGGCAAAAGTTGGATTCGCTCATAGAGCATACAGATTGGGAGTCCGACGACATCATTGAGCATGATTATGCCCTTGCTCCAGTGCAAGATTGCGTTGTCTACTACGTAACAGGTTGCCTTTATTTTCCATTTTCCTACAACATCTTACGGAGTTTCGGGACAATTAGTGACGTGTTACAATTGGATTTAAATTTACACAGTAATTTCTTGTCATAATCTGAATACACCCGCGAAATTTACAATAGAAAAAAACACTTTTAAAATATGGAGTGTGCATTTAGTATGTGACCAAGAATTTACTGTATCAATTTGAATCAAATGATAACATTGCGTCAATGGTCCCGAAAATCCTTTGAAAGTTTCCTGACAATTGATGAAGTGTTACCATTTAATTCAAATTTGCACGGTATATTCCTTGTCGTATACTGAAGTCACCTTCGATATTCTTAATCAATCGTCTACTCCGTTTCTGTAAAATTTACAATTGAAAAAACTTAAAAAATATGGAGGGTGAATTTAGTATGTGACCAAGAATTTACTGTATCAATTTGAATCAAATGATAACATTGCGTCAATGGTCCCGAAAATCCTTTGGAACTTTCCTAACAATTGATGAATTGTTACCATTTCATTCAAATTTGCACAGTATATTCCTCGTCGTATACTGAATGCACCTTCCAAATTTGTGATCGATTGTCCACGACGTTTCTATGAAATTTACAATTAAAAAAAAAACACTTTTAAAATATGGAAGGTGAGTATTCGACATTCAGTATATAACTAAAGAATTTACTGTATAAATTCGAATCAAATAATAACATTTAGTCAAAGGTCTCGGAAATCTTTCGGGAGTTTCCAGATAACTGATTAAGTGTTACCATTTGATTCAAATTGACACAGTAAATTCTTTGTCATGTATTGAATGCACCTTCTAAATTTTGAATCGATCATCTATGCAGTTTATATAAAATTTACTATTAAAAAAACACTTTTTGATATAGAAGGATGCCTACATTCGTCGCTGAAAGGCAGTTTTACACACGAAATAGCGTGAGAAAGTGCTTGAAATATTATGAAAAACTGTCAATTCACTCATCAGTACATTTTCACAATTTCCTCATCAGTATCATAAAGTCAAATGCCCTATATTAAAAAGCATTTTTGCAACTGTAAATTTTATAGAAAAAAGCGTAGACGATCGATAAAAAAATTGAAAGGTGCATTCAGTATATGATATGTCCTAAATGTCCTATAAAAATTGTAGGTCTGCGCTGTTGATAAAATCTTGGAGATGGATCATCCGAAACAAAAAAATCAAACGGTTTTAGATGCAGTATGTTAACGGCTATAGCGCATATGATACGATTTTTGATATATGCAAAAATATTAAAATGGCGAACATTTCTCAAAAACACAAAATAACGTGTTTTTTCACCGTTTTTGGCAAAAAACATAATAAACATAAAAATTTTTGAAAATCCTCGATATGCGCGATATCTACACTTGTAAAGAATATGTGGTTAAAATTTCATAAGGACTGGTTCAATAGTTTCGGAGATTTTATCAACAAGCCGTTGAAAAACGTTGTTTCGAGAAAAAAGCGTTTAAATTTTGTTTGGGTTACATAAATACATACATTTTTCAAAAATGTACTTTAAAAATGTATTTTTTAAATGTAACAACTTTTATATCAATATCTATAATATAAACCTATAAAAAAATCATGAGAATAGCCTTTTTAGCGTCTGAAGTGAGAAGACCCCTAAACTTCAATATTGCAAACCCATGTGCAACTTGAAGTGGTCTTTGCTCCTTTCCTTTTTTATTTTCTTTACCCTTGTATACACCCAAATCATCAATAACATGTTCTTCACAGCTAGCTCGCCGTGGCGGTTTGTCAATTTTTTCAGGATATCTTTGCAAACAGCTGTTGCGGTTCACAAAGTGCGACGTGTGCAGAGAGGCAATAAAAAATGAGGGCTCTTATTCTCAGGAGCCAAGCGCACAATTAGTGAATCTGAAAACTAACGGTAGACTCATTCATCCAAATTCGACGTTCTTCAATTTGGTCCTGACTTTAGAAAAATGTTTTTCGAAGAACTGTTCTAAAGTAGACGCTTACGAGCGCACTATCGATGATGTATTAGCCAGCTACAAATTTACATTTCCCTGTGCGGAACATGCCAACGATTTTCTTTCGATAGCTATTCATTACTATTTGCGGCTTCGTATGCGCCAACTGACAGCCCAAAAAAACGCGGCACGTCCAAAAAAAAGTAGTGACAAGAGGAAATATGCGAAATTATATACCCATTAGCGGTACAGGGAGGCATACACCATGTATCTTAATAATAAACAAGTATTAAAAACTTAAACCTAAATTATTAATCGTTATAATCCCTCCCAATTTTCAGCATGTTTTTTTTCAAAGCATGGTAAATATTCGGAAGTGGGGCTCCTGCTAGAATCAGATGATTTTTTCTTATTTTCTTGTTTGGCTCTGTTTAGATTTTATGTATATCAGGAGCCCCGCTTCCGAATATCTACCCAAACTATAATTTACGCGTAAATTTCGTTTACGAAATTTACGCGTAAATTAAAAATTGTCCGTAAACGAAAAAAAATATAATTGGATTGAGCGATACTTAAGTCAGCCTATGTGTGGCAAAGACGATGAGTATCATTAACTAATGGCTCATCGCTCATATTTCATTTATGCTCTTAGTTTATGCTTTTAGTTTTTGTGTTCGAGTAATTATTTCGGAATGAATTGTATTCATTTTTCATTACGGCCACGTGAAGGGAAAGACAATGCGCATGCGCGCATACATCGCGCTCTGTCGCACATGCCTCCGAGATAGCAGCGCTCCACGCTTTTGCGGCCAGCTCCGCAACTTTAGGCGTCAGATAGAGGCACGCTTTGGGGTATACGGAATATACGGGAGTGCCCAGACCTGTATATACGACCGTGGATCCAACTTCCTGTGACAGCCGACCATTCGGAAGTTGCAGCTGTGACGTCAGCAGACTAGCACTTCCTATAGCACTGTCGTGCCTGACTTAGCTCGCTTGTTCCACTGATTAAATTCCGATTTATACACTTTAATCGTATGTTTGATAATTTTTTTCTCCCTGACGGGGAGCACAAATATAGTTTTTCGGGAGTGTCCCGTATTCGGAATTTTTTAATCTTCATTCTCCTGCACGCAAAATGGATTTTTTATTATTTTCCAGAATACTCTATTTTCTCTGGCAAATGCTATTCATGACAAAAATACGATATATTTTTTTTCAAAGAAAGCGTGAAAAACCATTTAAAATCATATTTTGTTCAGTCGCAAAATCACCGCGCAAGACCCTCTAAAAACACCTGTCCACCTTATAAAAGTCACCCTGTATGTATTGATTTGTATTGTAAAAGATTCAGCCTCAGAATCGGGTCTGCTTTACGTGAAACAGTCTCTTTGTTACACAAAACACAGAAAGCGTTTATAATTTTCATTAATTTGTTCACATTTTTTGCGTTTTGAAAAATGTTAGAAAAAATAGAAGCAGACGGAAGTTCACACTAGTACGTGGGTATACTTCCGAAAAGCCAATACCTTTTGTCTATCTAGAATTTTGCACCGATTTTTGTTGCTACATTTCACGCTCAAGATTTTTACCGTGACATTTTTTTTCTACTGAATATCCAGTGCACGCTAGGAAATGGCATAAAAAATTCAAAGACTAAACTAATCCAAAGAGTAATACAAAAACTAAAAAAAATAACAATACTGCCTCTACAGAACTGAGTGTTACATTGGTTCTCTCCCTCTCTCTGCTTTAGTGCTTGAGAGGAATGTCCCCCTCTCGCCCTCTCTCCCACCCTCTCTTTCGATAGAATCCGATAGGTATAGGGACAAAGACATCAAACTTCGGTAGAGATGTCCTTTTCAACAGATCGTGTGCTTCCATCTGTCCGTATCTGTATGGTATTATCTGTAGTTAACAAGGGGATTCCGTCAGACGACAACCAAGTTTAGCGATGTGCTTTTACAGGATGTTAGGTAGGTACTGATGTTCCTTGAAACAGACCAGCTTTCAACTCGGCTTTAATTTCGAGGTCAGCCACCCTAACTACCGCGCGGAGGTCTCGAGTTCGAGTCCCCTCAACGGTACTTTTTTTTCGATTTTGTATACGGTCGTTAATTTTTTTCAACCTTTTTTATGCTACGTATATTTTGCAAAATGTGTTTGCTTGGGTTAAATTCTTTTTAAATAAAAAAATTATACGTGGGTAAACAGGACTTTTATTGTTTGTCGCTAAACGTTATGTTAAAAAAATGTACATAGCATAGAAAAGGTTAAAAAAATTAAAGAACGTATTAAATATTGAAAAGAAAAACCTCGAAGGATCTCGAAATCGCTTTGTCTACAATAGCATTCGGTGGGGGAACAAGATACGCTCTTTGCCTGCCGGCACTGCACGCGCGGCTACCAGCGACCGGCATCGGCTAGTCAGTTCTTCTTGATCACTCGGCACGACAACGGGTATCCGTAAAAGTTCCGAACAACCCGAAGAAAGTGAAAAAGCGAACATGTAAATTGTGATAAACGTGCAGTGAAAAGGACGGACACGGCTGTGCCATACCGCTGGATATTTCTTAGTAAGTACATTATTCAAAGATTGACATGCGTTCAGATTAACACTTAGTCTGTTATTGTTTTTCCGGTACCTTCCGAATGTAAATCTGGATATTTCACGACCCGCCATTCTTTTATCCAGTTAATACATTCGAACATTTTTGAAAAAATTTGTGCCAGTGTTCGACACATTCACTTCAATATATCAATCATAAAATCATAGAAAAATATTTTTTTTAATTTATTGTTTGTTAAATAAATGAAGCAACTCATTTGGGAAGTAGTTTTGTCTCGGATACGAAATACCCAGATTTACAGGCGAAATGTTAATAGCTTTTTCTTTTATTATTATTGGGGATCAAAGTCTTTAGCTTTTCTAAATTACTTCTTGAAACTCATTAAGATTTATTTTACCGTGTGTGTGAACGTGAAATTTTTATTATATTCAGTCATCGCGTACATTTTTATTCACTGAAGTATAACGATAAAAGAAACCGATAGAATCTCATAGATTCCGTTCTATCGGTCTTCTTGTACAGGATCGACCTTACCATTAAGGCCCGGTAGAAACAGATAGAGGATAGAAACCGATCGAATCCCCATACATTCCGATACATATTTTCTTATCACAAATGCATCCCACCCAAGAGAAGCCCAATTTCGCGTATTTTTCGTATTGCGTAATTTGCGTAGCGAATCGGTAAACTACGCGATACGTAAAGTGCACGCTATGGGGGGCCACCCTCGCGCTCAACTAATGTTCTTATGTATGTTGCAGACAAAACAAATTTAAAAAGTAATACTGGCGACAACAGCACCGCCAGTAGCGGCCGCAGCGATGAGAGCAGCGCGACAGAGACGGCGTGATGTTTTATACTTCGATTTATATCCAACATTTTATTGAATTTTATTTTAATTTTGATTTTGTATCCAATAAGACTTATTTGATACAGTTTTATCAAACAATGGCAGTTTGTAATTTTTTTTATGCCTACTCATTCCTATATATAATTCCATATTAAACTAGCCCGTTTTCCTCGCTTTTACGGCCTCCCGTGCAGAAATGTGACCGGGCATTCCCTGCATTGCGTCGCGCCCTCGCCAAGATTACCTCATCCTTCGGAAAAATCCGAAATCTTTTATAATACGGGTACATACCGATGAATGCGAATACAAAGGAATTGGCTAATACCAATATGTTCTCATAAGGCAAAAGATAATCATTATATTGAAAGTCCATATAGCAACCGATTTCATGAATCCTCACTCTGAGTTATCTGCATAGAAAAAAAACGATTTACACAGTCAAATTATTGGCCCGTATTTACTGATGAAAACCGACGCCTCCTCTTGAGGGTGAAATATTTACAATATTAGTACATTCCGATAGGCGCGGATAAAAAATAATTTGCAGATACACATACATTCCCATACAACAAAGGATTATTGTTGGATTCGAGAATCCATATAGCAAACGATTGAATGGATCCCACCCTTAGTTACCTACATCAGAAAAATTCGATCCAAACGGATAAATATCAGACCCGTTTTTACTGATACAAACCCATGCCTCGTTCTGAGGACTAATATTTTATAATACAAGTACATGCAAATAGGTGCGGATATTAAATAATTTCCAAAGACGAATACATTCTCATACAGCGAAAGGTAAGTTTTCGATCTGAAAAGTCGAGTCGGTTCAGACAAAAAATAATTTGCGAATACGTATACATTCTCGTACAGCTAAAGGTAAGTTTTTCACATACAAACTGATTGCAGTCAAATTTCGATTGTAACATATAACTGCCGATTAGTACCAATGGAATTCCAGTTTGTGAGTACAAGTTCATTCCGTTAAAATATAATGGACATTTAATGGACATAGAATCATATATTTTAAAAAATCGTCAATCCTGTCGGAATTCATAAGCGTTTCCGAGGACAAAAACACATCATTTTCCGATAGTATTTCTGTTTTTATTGGTTTGTATCGGTTCTTGCAGCAGGGTGGGGTTCAATTAGGCTTGACGGCTAGTTCGTTTGGTTCATCACTTAATTTAATTCATATTTAGCTTCATTTTTAAACGTAACTAGCAAATAACGAGTTTTCATGGGTATACATATAATAAGCACGTGTTGAAAAGACAACCCCAGCATGTAAAGCCAACATTCCCGCATTCGCCCGGTTTCTTGCATGTGCATGTTATTATTTATTATTATTATTATTATTGTTATTATTGTACAGGAAAACAGAGTAACGCGCATGCGAATAATAAATACATTACGAGATACATTATGGTTGGTTTATCGCTTTATTCGCATTTCATTATAATTAGCTATATTTTTAAAGATAACGGGCAAATCATAAGTTTCCATAATAACATAACTCGTGTTGTACTTATTATATAATTATTATATCTTATGTGCTTTTTATATAATAAGCCCATGTGAATAAAACAACACGAGTTGTTTCATTAATATTATTTATATTTTATTCATTATATATATGTACACAATATTATTATAAATCATAATAGAAGGAATCCTCACTTGGAAGTATTATCGTTCGGGTGTGCGAGAGAGAACGCACCATGACTGTTCCAAGTGAGTACGAGAGAGAAACACGATCACCCCACTTTTGTGATTGGTCGTTGAGGCGAAGCTCGGACTTTATGCAGTTTTGTATTACTATATATTATGGGCTGTGCGGAACACTAGCGACGCCTGCGGCGAAACTGAGCACTACATCTCTGCGACCGGTTGAAAGAACTTCGTACATGCAGGCTAACAAGGGGACAGTACGGCAGTCGGATTTTTGTAATTTTTCGTACTCATGGTACGTGAAGTTCAGAGCTCGAATATTAATATCCCAAAGCAGTTCGACGCCATATTCAGAAATTTTCGAGAAAATTGACTTTGAAGTTTTCGAGCGCACTCTTATCCCACAAAGATGCAACGATATTCGAACCGGGCTCGTGGCGTACCCGGTAGCGCTCGAATCTAGTAATCGCGGGGTCGCTGGTTCGAGTCTCACTTCGAATTTTTTTTTTTTTTTTTTTTTTTTCATTTTTTTTTAATTCGCATACCTCCGTCATTTAAATATCGCGATAAATTTTTGTTGTATATAATCACATATTATTATATATAATTAATATAATATATCTATATATGTTTATATATGGACAAAATCCATATATAGTTATTTATGTACAAAATTCATTATAGTTATACATAATTATATATTTTCTCATATATGATCATATATTATTTATATATAACAATAGGTGATTATTTATAAAAAAATAAATAAATAATCCCGGGATAAAAAACATAAAATCTATGCTAATTCACATATATGTAATTATAATTGTCAATGATAAATGCAAGGATGTGAAATTAATGATAGAGAAGATTGCATAAAAATTCATTCGATTGTTCATCATCAGTTGTCTTCTCCGGTCTTCAATAACATGATCAGATATGCGTGGTTTGCTTCGAAACTTTGCGATCAAAGAGAAATCTTCATGAACGTAAATGAAGTTTGTTTTCCGATCGATGTATTGAAAAAAAATTGCGAATGTAACAATGCAGCGTTTGTACGTAAAATTACTGTTTTCCTTGTTTTTATGATGGTTATCACTCTGGCTCGTGTAACATTACACCCGATGTATAAAACAAACGAATACGGACCGAATAATAAAGTATTCAATTCCGTACCCGACGTTTTTCATTTTCATCCTAAAAATGTTGTTGGTTATAAATATTGATACTTGAAAATGTATGTTTATAATCAAGAGATAATTAAAAATATGACTTGCGTTTTTTCATTTTAAAAAAATGAAAAAAGAAAAAAAAAAATTCGAGTGAGACTCGAACCAGCGACCCCGCGATTACTAGACTCGAGCGCTACCGGGTACGCCACGAGCCCGGTTCGAATATCGTTGCATCTTTGTGGGATAAGAGTGCGCTCGACAACTTCAAAGTCAATTTTCTCGAAAATTTCTGAATATGGCGTCGAACTGCTTTGGGATATTAATATTCGAGCTCTGAACTTCGCGTACCATGAGTACGAAAAATTACAAAAATCCGACTGCCGTACTGTCCCCTTGTAAGATAGGGAGTTCGGACTCCTTTACTCTAGTCTCCTTGCCTGTATGTAAGACCGTGGTTCGGACCACGGTCTTACATACAGGTCTGACGACGGCGGTAGTGGGGGTAGGAACCCTTAGCGGTTCTATTTTTGTTCCGATTTCTGCCACTTGGTGCGTGACGGCAAGGGGAAGTAGTGGTGCGACAAAGAGAGAAATAGCTATTCTGTCAATTTCCCTCCTGAACGCAACGCATGCGCCGTTTGCCCTAACTTGATTTACCGTACTGTCGTGTAAACTGCGTAATATACGAAACCAATAAAAAAAATGTGTTCATTAAAAAAAAGATGACTACTTTCATTTTAAAAAAACTGAAAACTTTTTGAATACATTAATTCATACCAGCACATATTACGACTATTTACTTTTTTTTCTCCAATGTCTCACAATACATCGTTCGTCGAAATGTTTTTCGCACACGTACTGAGACTCTTTCCAGAGATTAATGGGGAGATGCACAACGCGGCCCTTTTCGGCGTGCTTCGTAAATGGCGCTAAATCGCGGCGGCGAGTTCGGGAGTATGATTTCGTGATCATCGCCTCTGTCGAGGTTGCAGATTCCCTTGTAGCCGCGCGAGTCCGTGATCACCGCTAAAGTTGGTATCGCAGCAGCGTGAACACGAATGGGTAGCTCGGTGGGGGAAAAGTCTCTGCCCCTCGCTCGCTCGACAGGCGAACGGAGCGAGGTTTTCCGTCCGATCGAGCTCGACATATATGTGTGGCCGTACTGCGGATTGGAATATGCATTAAATGAATTTCAAAGTGAAAAACATGTATCGAGATCATTGTTTTCTCTCGGTTGCCCGTTTATGCCGAAAATGCGGGTTAAAAAAATTAACGACGAACCGCGTTGAAAAATAAAACGCCGAAACGACCGTGAAAGGTTCAAAAAGAAATCTTGAGCCTTTGCCGCGATCGTTTCGGCATTTTTTTCAACAGTAAACATTATGGAAAAGGGTGTATCATAAATGTTTCCTTATCTGCAATGAGCGTCGTGGCTGAGTTGTAGCGTGACGGATTACGATGCTGAAGGTCCGGGTTCAATCCTCGGTGAATGAGCTTTTTTTTCTTCATTTTATATTCAGAAAATTTCTACCTTACTCTCGCTTTATCTATTCTCGCCTGTCTAGGCATTATTTTTTATATTTAATTCATATATGTATAACAAAAAAAAATGTTGTTACGGGCATCGAAGCCGCGCCGTCCGTACTCAGAGCTCGGACGCAGTGCAGCCAGATCGCGCGTAAAAGTTACCCCCTCTCTAGTTTCTTACGCGCCCATCACACTATCGTAGTAGCGTGTGTCCGTGAGCGAGCGATGCTCGGACATCTTCGGAAAGAGCCGAGCAAGGCGAAGCGTCCCGACCGCGCCTTCGGCTGCTACACCAATGCATGGACGCTGAGCAGCACGTTCATGTGCGGCCAAGCCGAAACGAAGGCTTCGAGGGAAAAAGCAATCTGAGCACGACTCGCGCGTGACGTCACCCGACGGCACGCGCGAGGCTTTTAGATGATTTCAATGCTAAGTTAGTTCTTGATTCTCTGCGTTATTAATGTATACAAAAAAATGTATTGCGCACTCAGGTCGCTTATTTTTTTAGTTTATACGTGAATTTAAACATAATAATATATCTAAATTACAACTTATTTATCTTATATAAAATTGTTTACGCTTTACTCACACCCATCCTTATGGCAAATAAATTATAATTCATAAAAGTAAGCGGAAATATATTTATATTCGTATTATTATATTAATTCTCATACTTTCATCAAGCGATAAAGCATTATCCCCAAAAACAAGCCAATCATCCATCCGGCCGCGAATTGTAAGTACCGCGTATATTCTACAAGCGATGAGATGGTCCCGTTGGTAGCGTTCCTGGCTTTCTGATTTCTTTTTTTTTCCTGGAAATTTCTCCTTTTCCTATGACCTGAGTGAACGGCTGCGGAGATATTCGGAGAAAAGTTAAAGATGAAAAGAAATGAGATTTTCGTTAAAAAACTTTTTATAATTGTTATTTTTTTCGGAAATTTCTTTTTTTCCTATTACCTGAGTGAACGGCTGCGGAGATATTCGGAGAAAATTTAAAGATGAAAAAAAATGAGATTTTCGTAAAAAAAACTTGATATTATTTTTTTTCCGGAACTTTTTCTTTTTCCTATTGAGTTTGTTTGGGTTTGTTTGGAGTTTGAGTCATACAAACACAGATTTAAACAATCTTGAACATTCACATCTCCGAAATAGAAAGACGTGAGTATCTAATATTGGTAATACCATCTATAGCAAAAAGCCAGATATCGAGGATACAAACTTCGAAAGTTTTGATCTCAGATAGGCAAACGAGCGATAGTCCATAATAGCGAACACCGAAATAGCGAACATCAAAGAAGTGGACGAGTTGCTTCCTTATTTTCTGCCGATTTTCGCTAACACGTACGAGATTCTTTAAGAGGGGATATACATTTATAATGATCAAAAAATCAATTTCTTTTCTTTAAGGGATAACACCATTCTAGGAATTTGGAAAAATCGTTTTCTTTTGGCTTCAAAAATACTTTGGGGTCATAAAAACAATATGCAGTTGGTCCTGCAGCGATTTTTTTTAAGGTTGGATAAGTGTGTACAGTAGAACCTCCATTATCCGAACCTCGATCATCCGAACCCTCAATTATCCGAACGATGACTTATTTTATCCGGAAGCTCAATTATCCGAACGTTGGCGCGAAAGATACATGGTTGCTCGCTGCCACCACCGTGAGCAACAATAAGCAACCCAACGCAACTTCTCCTTCTCAAACAGCTGCGAGACTTAGACGCTCAAAAACGCGTTGCAGCCGTTCGTCAATTAAAAATGGACGATTTTATTTTTAAAAATATTTTAAAAGGCACTCGACTTTTTTCAGGTGCTTAAAACACACACACACACACACACGCGCGCGCGCGCGCGTGCGTGTGTGTGTCCAAAAATAAAATTTAGGTCCCTTGTATCCTGGGGGATCCGAATAACCCACATGTATATCCCGCGACTTTTTATAGTTTTCGAGTTACGAATTTTCGACCTGACCAATTAAAAAAAAATCTAAGAAAAAAGTAGAAAACTGTCGAGATTTTTTTTGCAACTGAATCTTCATGAGTAGTACTTTTATGCATAAAATAATCAGCTTCGTAACTGTGATGAAAGTTATTAAAATGTTGGTGTAAAGTGAAAAATTTATGTTCGGTAAATTATGACTTAAATTTTCAACTTTAAATTAAACATCTAAACAGGTGACTTCATGGTTCCGAATTAGGTCTCAAGAATGCGCCAGACTCTCAGCTTTCATAATCATTTTAAAAAAAAGCAGTACTTAATAGGGGTACTTTGGCTACAATTGACCTTCAAAGACAGCGAGGTGGAAAATTCTTAAAATTAGCCATCTGATTAAAAAAAATTGCCCATTTTATCATTCCCAAGGATATTTAGTTTGTTACCTAACCAAAAATGACTGCAGGAAAGCTAAGATTTAAACATTTAGAGGTTTATTTTTTTTTAGTTCGATTCAAGTTTAATGAATTTTGCGCCATCCGTTCTTGTAACGAGAACGGATCGCGTAAACGAGCTTTTACCTGATCCATGAGAACGGATCGCGCAAAATTCATTAAACTTAAATTAAACTAAAAAAAATAAACCTCCAAATGTTTCAATCTTAGCTTTCCCTGCAGTCATTTTTGGTTAGTTAACAAACTAAATAGCCTTAGGAATGATAAAATGGGCAAATTTTTTTTTTAATCAGATGGGTAATTATAAGAATTTTCCACCTCGCTGTCATTGAAAGTCAATTGTAGCCAAAGTAGCCCTATCAAGTACTACTCTTTTTAATGGTTATGAAAGCTGACAGTCTGGCGCATTCTTAGGGCCTAATTAGGAACCATGAAGTCACCTGTTTAGATATTTAATTTAAAGTTGAAAATTTAAGTCATAATTTACCGAACGTAAATTTTTCACTTTAGACCAACATTTTCATAACTTTCATCACAGTTACGAAGCTGATTATTTTATGCATAAAAGTACTACTCATAAAGATTCAGTTGCAAAAAAAATCTCGATAGTCTTCTACTTTTTTTAAAGATTTTTTTTCAATTGGTCAGGTCGAAAATTCTCAAAAATGCAGTAAAAAATTCATAACTCGAAAACTATGAAAAGTCGCGCGACATACATGGGGGTTATTCGGATACCCCACGATACAAGGGACCTAAATTTTATTTTTAGACGTCAATGTTCCGGCCACCGTGTATGTATGTATATATATATATATATATATATATATATATATATATATATATATCAATGTTAATATGTATGTCAAATTTTAATATATATTTATGTATTTTTTAAAATGTAAAAACGTGTTGTTGATGATCTCGTCCCAAAAAACCCACGTTTCGATTATCCGAACTTTTGATTGTCCGAACTAGTCTCGGTCCCAATTGGTTCGGATAATCGAGATTCTACTGTATACGTAAGGCGGGTTTGCAGTCACAAGAGCCTCGCGGTTGAGATATGAGCGTGCGGGCTCTGAGTGTAGACGACGCGGGTTCGATCCCCGGTAGCAATGTCTTGTTTTTTTTTATTAAGACGGAATGACACCTCATCGCGGTCGGTATGGTAGAACAATTATAGATTCCCAAAAATCTCTGAAACGTCTCTTCAGATCCCGTCGAAACTTTGCCAAACGACGTCAAATAGATAGACGAATAGCTTCCAGCCACTCAAATTTTCTGAATTTGAGAAAAAAAATGTAGATTGGCTTATCATAAGCCAATCTAGTTTTTTTTTTCAAATTTAGAAAATTTGAGTGGCTGGAAGCTATTCGTCTATCTATTTGACGTCGTTTGGCAAAGTTTCGACGGGATCTGAAGAGACGTTTCAGAGATTTTTGGGAATCTATAATTGTTCTACCATACCGACCGCGATGAGGTGTCATTCCGTCTTAAGCATATACGAATTAAATATCATAAATAATGCCTGAAAAGGCGAGAATAGCTAAAGCGAGAGTAAGTTCGAAATTTTCTGAATATAAAATGAAGAGAAAAAAGTTTATTCACCGAGGATTGAACCCGGACCTTCAGCATCGTAATCCGTCACGCTACAACTCAGCCACGACGCTCATTGCAGATAAAGAAACATTTATGATACACCCTTTTCCATAATGTTTACTGTTGAAAAAAAATGCCGAAACGATCGCGGCAAAGGCTCAAGATTTCTTTTTGAACCTTTCACGGTCGTTTCGGCGTTTTATTTTTCAACGCGGTTCGTCGTTAATTTTTTTAACCCGCATTTTCGGCATAAACGGGCAACCGAGAGAAAACAATGATCTCGATACATGTTTTTCACTTTGAAATTCATTTAATGCATATTCCAATCCGCAGTACGGCCACACATATATGTCGAGCTCGATCGGACGGAAAACCTCGCTCCGTTCGCCTGTCGAGCGAGCGAGGGGCAGAGACTTTTCCCCCACCGAGCTACCCATTCGTGTTCACGCTGCTGCGATACCAACTTTAGCGGTGATCACGGACTCGCGCGGCTACAAGGGAATCTGCAACCTCGACAGAGGCGATGATCACGAAATCATACTCCCGAACTCGCCGCCGCGATTTAGCGCCATTTACGAAGCACGCCGAAAAGGGCCGCGTTGTGCATCTCCCCATTAATCTCTGCCGAAAAGGGCCGCGTTGTGCATCTCCCCATTAATCTCTGCTCTTTCAGTCACGGAATAGCATCGAGCCATTTTTTGTATCGTTCGACGTCTCTGGGCACGCGAAACACGGAGCATTTCTGCTTACAATTTTCGTACCCCGTTTTACCATTGCGAACCGCGCAGCCCTTAGCGATTTCGCATTTTTTTCGTAAACACTACCAAAAAAATTCACACTTATGCGTAAAAACACGATAAAAAATGTATCACGGTAAATCGCGTAGAACCTTCCGGTATATGGCCGCAAATAAAGGTTATTTCGACAATCGCGCCACAAAAACATACGTAAACACCTTGGTCCGATTCGCCGGTAAGAGGTAAGGGGGAAACTACTTTCCCTTGCTAGTAGCGACGCGTAGCGGCGCCTAGTGAATCGAAAAGTGAAGCCGATAAGCGTGCTACCCCCACCACGAAAATTTAGCTTCGTTGCAAGACCTGTATGGAAGACCGTGGTTCGGACTCCTTCAGTACAGTTTCCCTGATTATTCTTTCAAATTTTTCAACGCGCCCTTGGCGACTGCGCGTTACGCGAAAGATTCTCTGCCTTACCGATCGGTCGAAAATCACGCGTCATTTTTCTAACCTCATTGTTTCAACTCCCTTGCGAACAGCAATAACGAAAATCGAGTTATATCTTTGTTTACAAGCAGACACAAATCCGAACAAAAGACAATAAAGGACTTGGGAAATAAATTTCAATCGATATACACTTGTTGGCAATTTATCGGTTGATCAATTGATTTCGCTAAAAAAAATACGAGTAATTCATCTTTAGGACATACCTTCACATTCACGAATATCCTTGTTCTCTATTTCGGCTCGAGTAAAAATGCCTTAATGGATGTCGTGTTATTTCAAGATGTCGGAGAAGATGGATCGACAGAACGGGTACGAGGATCCAATTGGATTCACGAAACAAACCGCAATGATGCTTACAGGCCTTGGAGCCGGCGATTTGATACCGCAATTTAAAAGAAGAAACATATCAACCGAGGCGCTCCTGGAACTCGGCAAGGACGATTTCATTGTCCTTGGTACGAGCTTTTATTATTCCTTTTTTAATTATCGCCTCAAATTATAAATTATAATTGTCTATCGAGAACATTGTGCGTAATAAATAATGTCGACGAATAATTGTCGAATGCCGAATTTAACCCTACGTTGACCCACTGGGTCATTTTGACCCAGATGAGTTTTCACTAGAATGCTCACTTTTACAAAACTGCATCTTGAACTTTCCCTGAACTGATATTTTCTGAATTTCAAAGTATTTCTTTCACGAACCCGAGTAGTTGACAAATAACTGATTTTTGTATATAATGAAGTAAAAATACATCGTAGGATACTGGTAAAATTTCAAACCAAGTCACCAAAATTTAAACAAAAAATTACGCCTGTAAAAATCGTCTCATTCGTATAGCGCTTTATGGAGATGACCCATGGGTCACATTTATATCTAATAATTTATGCACTAAATGAGTCTAGATGCCCGATATAAACTCCTCATGTGTGTAAAAAAAAACTTTTTATTCCGTAACCAGAATAAAAACAGGGGGTCACTGAATGTTTCAAGAAAATATTAACGATAAAACTTAGAAAAATGTGACTAGCAGGAGAATTTTCATAGCCGCGACTTTTTAGAGAATATCTAAAAATGTTTAAAACTACTACATTTGCCCGAAATTTGTTATTCCAGTTTATCGTTGGATATAATAATTTATTGTGTCTTATTTTTATTGAGCCTCTGTAATTTACCAATGATTCAGAAGGGCCCACAAAATACGGCTCCTCAGAAGGAATACCTTAATTATGCAGCTGTGTTGAGAAACTTTTGAAGCATATTCCTGATTTTTTCGAATAAAAACCAACTGAAAGGTCATTAGCACCAGGTGGATAACGTACTATTTGGAATAAATCTACTCGGTGTGTCAAAATCATGGGCAAATATAAGTGTGTCAACGAAGGGTTAAACATCTAAATATTTTTCGCGAACTTGATACTCAGCCAGCGGGGTCTCATGCTTGGTGCGTTTTCACGATTCGTTGTTGAACAATTTTTTGAATAGGTTGTGTAATAATATATTCCGAACAGAACCAATTTCTTTAATCCGTATTAATTGAATACTGTGTTCGACAAAAAAAAACATTTCGATTCAGTGGTATTAGATGAGTCTACGGTCCTCACGAACTTCGACTACTATGTTGGCGTTTTAGTTACGCTTTGCTTTAAGGGGAGGGTAGGGGTTTCAGTGTGAAAAAAAAAACTTTTTTGCTAATTTTTCTCATCTATATGGATAGAGTAAATTTGTTGAAACCTTTTGTACATTGTTAAGTGTCATTTCAAGAACATTCCGTGAAATTTGTACGCGAAAATATCCGCCAACAAGCCGGTGACGAAGCTTTTCCAAGAACGCCTTTGGGAAAACACGATTTGCGGTGTTCACTGTATCTTAGCTAGAAATTATGTGAAAGCAAGTACCATTAGAATTTAGTCAAAGTATCATGAAATCCTCCCCCCAACGGTCTTTGATAATTTTTTTTTCATTTCTAAATTTTTGGTGGTCATGTAAAGTGAAAAGTGCTATTTTTCACGAAAAATTCCGCCATTTTGGGGGTGGAAAACGCCCTCGATGTACAAAAAATCTCAAACTAACCCTTGGGGGGAGGTATTTTATATGTAGAAAGTGTGTACCAAGTTTGAAATAAATCGGTCATGTAGTTTTCAAATGGCAGTGAACACGGACTTTGAAAAAGTGATTTCGAGAAAAACGCGGCACCGGCTTGTTTGTGGATATTTTCGCGTACAAATTTCACGGAATGTTCTTGAAATGGCACTTAACAATGTACAAAAGGTTTCAATAAATTTACTCTTTCCATATAGATGAAAAAAACCGCAAAAAGTATTTTTTTTCACACTGAGACCCCTCCCCTTAAAAAAATCCAAATGCAGAGTTTATAAATAATTTTTTTGGAAACTTAAAGAGAAATTGCAGTAGACGATTTACAATTCAGCTTGACTTTCTGTAAGATGAGAAACGGAAAATCGATATTTCACCCACTTCCCGACTACTTAGAGCTCTGAAATTTTGCAAACATGCATCTAAAAGATGACAATGCATGATTCAACGTTAAAAAACAATCATAAAATGATCAACTTTTCATGTTAAATTAGCGATATCTAATCATCCGTATAAAATCTCACTAACACATACAAATTCAACAATTACAGTCTTTGTTATTTTTTATAAACATTTCATGTTCCTGACGTACAAACTCATAAACTAGTAAACTACTAGTAACAACTAACTAGTCAAATCAATTAAAGACGAAGAAGTAGAAAATAATTTATATGTAAAAAAATATTAGTAAAAAACAAGCTTTTATTTAATGTACTGAAAGGTAGAAAATATTTTTTTTTACCAAGTCACCTATATGTGACTATAAATAAAAGCTTGTGGCGCCTAAAATTTAGACATATAATTTTTAATTTACACAAGTCCGTTAACATATCAACTGTATTTAATTTACTGTAAAACAACCTTAGATTTATTAAATAAAAATCCTGAAACTGAGTGTAAACGTGTTATAATCTTTTTTTTTCTCAAATTACTATTGTGCCGAATGAAATACGATTAATGAAACTGAATTGATAAAAGAAAACGTTGAGCGCCCCAAGCTTTCATTTATAGTCACGAATAGGCGACTTGGTAAAATAAAATAATTTTCTACTTTTGAGTACATTAAGGGCATGTACAAGGTCAACATAACCTCACATACTTTCCAACTCTATTTTCTCATAGATGGTTAAATTTTTTAGTAAAAACAAAGCATTAGGCTCTGGATAATTCCTTCATGCAGAGCTTGATGATTTCCTTTTGCCCTAAATATTATTTATCTCTGAGAAATCTCTGTCGGAAAATTTCAGTTATCTCTCTCACTCTCATATGTCACGTGGTAGATCTTCTACTTCGCCTTAAATAAAAGCTTGTTTTTTTTAATATAAAAAAAAATTCCTTACGTCTATGAATTTTTTTCACCATTGGACGTTTAGGAATTGTCATGTGCACATATGTATCAATACAATTGCAATAATTTTTATTTCACTAGTAGCGGAGGAAAGAAAATAGCAAATTGCTTCATTGTGGGGTATTTTTCTTTAATATTACATGCTAAAACTAGTGAATGGTGAAAATGGTATATATTCCAACAATTCTTATTTATCATATTCAATTTTTTTATTAACAGCCCCAACGTCAATAAATGAATGAGCACAAAATACGAACAGTGCCAAAACCTTCATGTCTCGGTTTCTAAAATCGTGCAATTCTTTTTTATAGCGACTATCGGCTGATGGCGGAAGCTTTTTGTTCGTGAAAAGCAATAAAGCACATTTTCTGCAACATATAATATTTGTATGAAGTGAGAAGAAACATTGAATGTTTAGAGAATCATTCGGGAAATTTTATAAAGTTCCGCAGACAAATAAAAATGAATGTTTCGATTCGGATATGGCAGAAAGCTTATTAAATAATTACTCTCAATTATTCAGGAGCAGATGAAAACCGGGCGAACGATCTATTGAGACAATTGAGCTCCGCGTCGAGAAAAAACGTCAGGAGACATTTTTCGGACGAGCGGAAGTAAACAATCTCTCGCAATTCTTTTAGAACGTTAAAGTTCGCATCGTTGGAACGAAACGATTATTTTTCTCAATTTTTCATTCCTTAATTTTTTTACGATCTAATGCTTTTTTGCAAGTTGAGATCCTAGAACTTTCATAAAAATACTCAAAACGTCTGAGTAATATCTACAGTCTAAAGCGGCCAAATAAAATGAGCGTAATAAAAAAAAAGTTGCATTCCAACGATGCAAACTTCAACGTCATCATTTTTCATACGATCTGATTATATTGATCCGTCATTTATTCGCTAAGTGATAGAATGATGATTTCACAAGTTGTTTATTTTCTCGCAGAACGAACGAGCTGATAAATGTTCTCGTCTACGGCAACAATCAGCTGAATATAATCGAAACCTTCGTAGCATACGCTCGTCTCAGATTGGCCGAGAAGCCAGACGACTTTATCATCGACACGAGGAAAAAAATACGCGCCAGCCAAGCTCTGTGTTTCGCCGCTGCTCACACGATCGCCGAGGTTGAAGAGTTGGAGAAGAACTTTGTCCAACTCAGTTGGGAGTTTGCTGATTCTGATAGAAGAACGGCACAAAGGTCGTCGGTCCTGACGCTAATTAAGGGAATAGGCTTGATCGCTGGTCTCCTCTGCACACTGAAATACGCCCGGCTCGTCGTTGGATGATGGTGAACAAATTTTACAAGTACACAGTCCATGCCGCCATTCCAGCTTTTTGTATCATTCTTATATTTTCGAACTAAAAAAATCTTCACTCCAATATCAATGTTTCGGCTCCTTCTCGACGCAAGACAATGCCGTCCCTCTCTTTGTTTTCCGCCGCGCACTGTAGTTTGCACTCGAAGATTCTGCAAAAAAATTCAACGTATACACTTTTATGAACAGGAATTTCAATATTTTGGAAAATCTTTTTTCAAATTTTTCTTCATCTCATTTAATTACAGCCAAGATTTTTACGCTGGGCGTCTTTAGATCGAATTTAGTAAAATTTGTAGCGCGTAAACAGAAGTGCAATTTCAAACTGTGAAGTTGCCGGGAGCGATATCGTTTCTAACTCGAGATATTTGACATGAAAGTTAGCAACTTGTCACATATCGCCATCAGCAATAGGGTATTTGACTGTTGTACGGAAATCATCTTAAATGGTTAATTATTTCATATTATGCTCACAATATTTCTTTATCTCCGTGAATGTCAGCATTTGCGTTATAAATCGGTAATGAAATTTAAACATTCAACCAGACCGCCAAAACGCTCTCGTTGTCAGATATCGACGCTGCTTACGAAAAGTAGCATGTTTCAGAATTCTTACGAAAACAAGCACGTTTGATACCACCGCAACGAGTAGCATGTTTTAGCTTCCGACACGAAAACTAGCAAGTTTCGGTTTTCGCCACGAAAACTGGCACCTTTCGATATTTAACGCGAAAACTAGCACGTTTCGGCTTTCACCACGAATAGAAGCAGATATCGATATTCACCGCAAAAATTAAGGGGCCAGTCCACTTTGAAAATTTCAAAAAATCACAAGCCAGCAGGACTTGAAGAAATCGACGATGATGAGCAATCAGAAGGGATTTTGTACGGTGCAGGAATTGCCGATTGAGTTTAGGTAAGAGTTTTTCATAGTATAAACTTCAAACGCGTTTTTCTCGAAACAACGTTTTCAAAATCTAGCTCCATCGTAGCTTTAAAATTGATAAACCGATTTTCTGGAAATTTGAACCACATATTGTAAACATGATTCGCAACAAGATGACCCTCGATGGTTTTAAAATTTTGATTTTTGCGAAAAACTGCAAAAAAAACGCGTTTTTTTTACTTTTTTCGTTTTTCATCTGCCATTTTTATATTTTTTGATAAAACTTTATATCCGAGGGTCATTTTGCAGCTGGTGTCATACTGAATCTAATGGACTTTGGTTTTTTGTTTCAGACAAGCCGTTGCCGAGTTGTGATGGAGCTACCTAGCCCACCTATTTTTGAGGCGTCACGTTAAACTATAGTTTTTGTACTTAAAAATGAATAAATAAGAATAAAGTTTTTAAAAAATGTATTTGAAGACTTTATTTATCAAGCCCAACAACTTTTATATTCATATCTTTTATAAAATCCTCAAAAAAATCGCGAAAACGGCCTTTTTCGTGGCTCCAAAGTGGACTGGTTCCTGAAGGCGTCCGGCCACCCTGACATTTTTTATCCATTTTTTTCATAGTAAACCTTTAAATGTCGCGAACAATTAAAGCCGTAGTTGGTGCTGAAAATCGCAAAATTGTCGAAGTTACAGGTATTTTTCGGTAGGAAGGTCGAGCCGCTGCGAGCGCTCGATCGTGCGGTTCGATCAGTGTATACGTAAAGTGTGTTTCGTAAATCACGAAAGAAGCATGCCAAACACGTAGATCTCAAAAAGAGGCCCAGGATGGTCAATCAGCTTCCGAAGGGAACATGTGTAGACCAGGAATCGCTGGTTGAAGGTAGGACTCGCAAAAACCGCACCGTCAGCCGAATAACCGCAAATTTACTTTCTTTTGCGATTATCTCGAAACTACATTTTTCGAAATGGTGTCAAGTAAATCTCGTAAACTATCGGTCCGATTGCTGTGAAATTTGTACACAATACTTTTAGATACAGTATCGAAAAGGTGACGTAGGATTTTTGCGATTACTTGATTGGTTTTTGTTATTGGCGTTTTTTCTCGTGAAATTTCGGTGAAAAATGCACATTTTTTTCTCAGGCTCACCACAATTTCCCTACTGGACGAAAAAAATATTGCTACGCTACATTGCAGAAATTTCTTCTTGCAGAAATTTCTGCAGTGCCGCCATTTTTTAAATATTTTGAACTAAAATTTATTTGATGCATTCTCTAAGCCGTTTCTTACCTTGTGTTAAAGAGTAAAAATATTTCGTTTTATACTTTCGACTTTACGAATTTTTCAAAAATATACCCATTTTCCGAGCGACCAGGGTGGCTAGACGCCTTAAACTCGATGGCAGATTAGATATGCAAAAAGACGAGCATGCCAGGATGAGTTGAACTTACTTTATGAGATTGGTCCACTGTTGAGTCTGATTCTCATTTTGAGCTATGAATTCCTTCACGGATTTCTCCTCGTCTTTCAAATGTTGTGCCTTCTTCTCTTCGCCGCTTATCTCACTGTTCAATTTGTCCCTCAAGGACGGGCCGACGCTCGAACTCGCATAGGACTGACAAAGCAAAGTTTATTTATCAAATTATCGTATTCGCCCGACAATCGTTTGATCGCATTTCCTTTTAAGTTTAAAAAAAGAACAAGAGGGACTTCTCGTACCCTTATCTCCTGCTGGATCTTCTCCTGTGCAAGCTTCAGCTGGGCTATCTCGTTTCGCAATCGCTCGGTCTCGGTCGTATCTTGCGTCACAGTCTCCCTGAGAGTGTCGACCTCGACAGTGAGACTGGCACTAGTACTCTGCATACTCGCGTCCACCAAGTTGTGACTCCTTCGAGCCCTCTCGTAACGTTCTTCAAGCTCTTGAGATGTTTGTCGCAACGGCTGCAGTTCTGCACGTGTACACGTGCGGAAGAAAAAGAAGAAATAGTGAGAAAGCAATAGATAGGGGGCCGTTCTCGGTTCAAAAGTGATATTCCGTGCCCTGTTTGGCTAATGTATTAGGTGTTGGAATTAATTCGTAGCGTTTTACAAGAGATGACGTAGATAGTACATTATTTCGTTGTTACCGACAGTAATGTATTCATCGTGAAACAGCTATCATTGAATGTCATTTGCTGTACATAACCTCTTTTTGAATCGTAAATAACAACAGTTTATAATTTATTGAATATGTCAACATTTGTGCCGAATAAAGTGTTTTTGCGGAGAGTTTTACTTCCCGCTTTTTTCACGGTTTTTTGCATCGAATCATTTTCATCACTGGTGATGAAAAATGGATCCATTACGACAATCCGAAGCGCAGAAAGTCATAGGTTAAGCCCGGCCAACCATCAACATCAGTGGCAAAGCCAAATATCCATGGATCTCGGCTTCTGCTCTGCATTTGGTGGGATCAGCGGGGTGGGATTTATTATGAACTGCTGAAACCGAATGAAATCATAACTGGGGATCGCTACCGACTGCAATTGATGCGCTTGAGCCGTGCATTGAAAGAAAAACGGCCGGAATACTCCGAAAGACATGGCAAAGTCATTGTGCTGCACGACAATGCTCGTCCGTACGTCGCAAAACCGGTAAAACCATATCTGGAAACACTTAAATGGGAAGTCCTACCCTACCCGCCCTATTCTCCAGATATCGCTCCTTCTGATTACCATTTGTATCGTTCGATGGCTCATAGCCTGTCTAAGCAGAAGTTCACTTCTTACGAAGATTGTCAAAAATGGGTCGATTCGTGGATTGTAAGTAGTAAAAAGCGAGGGGCGGTACTGTCATTAATGTATTTTTTTATTTTCATTTAAAATATATATATTTTTCATTAAAAAACGCTACGAATTAATTCCAAGTCCTAATACGAACATTATTCACGATCCCTACAATTCTTGGCGCCTCTCGCGGCCGAGGGTAAAAGCTCCACTAGTGCAGTCAACTTTGTCAAAATATATTAATAACAATGGAGAAAATTTCCAGGAAAAGTTCTAGTTCGTAAGACGGATAACAAAAGTGAATTGTCGTTCCATAAGCCACCTAAAAATCAAGTCTTGAAAAAAGTGGCTGTTGGGTCGGAAAATGACTCTTTTTTGACCCTCAAGGCGAGTTTGTAGTCATCCCACGAGATTTCTACTTTCCAAGTTTGTATCTTTATAAATAATAAATCAAGCAATATTAAAAGTTATTTCTATTATGTGCAATATATAAATATAATTTTAGACGTCCCTTGTAAAAAGTATGCTCTGAAAAATAGAATCACTCCTCGAAACGTGCGATCGACTCTCATAACCTTAAAAAATCTAAATCCAGAGCTAACAGAGCTAAAAATAAATTAGTCACTGCAGCAGCTTCTTTAAAATCTACCACGGAGGTAAATCCAATCGCAAACTTGAAAGAAATCAAGAACAAAGTAATTGTTTACGTTTGAGGCTATACTTTGAGTGGCAATATTGAAATATCGCTGCGCCACTTCTAGGACGTGAAAATCGCGAATTGTTCGGCTTATTAGATTAGAATTAAGGGAGGAGATAACGTTACACGAGTACAAAAGGAAAATTTTCTTCACCATTTTTGAAACTTAGGGTACGTTTTATTACTACTTTTGGCTGTTCCATAGTATTTTCTTTTGTATTGATCTTTAAAAATGGCGGAGGCATGGCACGGGCTTCTAAACTGCATTTTCAAAACTGGCGTGACGTATAGCTAAAAAACTAATCGGCCGATTCCAATGAAATTTGGTATAGATCTTTCTAACCTTATGTAGCCTTTTTTGGAAAATTGAACTGTTTTGTTTCAAAGCGTACCATTTAAACGATTTTTAACATTTCTTACTTTTTTTTCGTTCGTATTCTGCATATGATCATTGAGATAATCCTATTGCGAGGCTTCGATTCATAGGATTCTCATTTTTTTAGCTTCACTAAATATATTAATAATGGGCCCTGTCAAATTTCAGGGTCGGTTACCGACCTAATTACAGAGAGGGAAAAATATTAAAATTGCGTATTTTTGTGAACGATTCCGAAACGACATACAAAAACCCAATTTCCGGTCGCTACAAAAGTGTATATAATAGTGGGAATCCGTCAGATTTTTAAAAATAATCAGATTTACATAACCTAACTTTTATGTAATATCAAGTTTAATTTGAACTTCCGGTATTGGATTTATTACCACTTGCTACGATAAAGAGACATGGCAGCAAGGCAACAGCTGACTGTACTCCTAACCTCATCTCACTCATTCGAATTTCCACACATATTTCATTGTTAACCGACATATTTCGCCGACACAAATTTTCCACGCTTTTTACCAGTCGTGGCCTGAATACAATGCTTTATATTTCCCGCACCTACAATTGTTTTGAAAGATCGACGTTGAAAAGCATGGAGGTTAAACTCGCCTGGTTGCGTAAAAAGAGACGGAGATAGAACCAATGTTGCCAAATATTAAACCTAGAAATCAGCCATTCTTTCCTCGCCTAAAGGTATCTACCCCCTTAATCTCAATAGTCTGGAAGATAACTGGGTCGCCTCGTTCGAGAAGAAAGAAAAAATCCATTTTAACAAACGTTCATTTTCAGGTTGGCAGTGTGGACGATTACCATTGAGCAAAGGTGCAAGCTGTGCTCTGAGAGAGGAGACTGTCTTCGCCAATTGTGCGTTCATCGAAGCCGCATTGCCAGCCGTGTAATCATCGGGAATGGATTTTTCGGCTCTCTTTCCCTGGGGTTTGCAAGCGGCGATTGCAGTCTCGAGGATAACTTGGGTACGATGTAGAACGCCGTTCTCGGCGCGAAGTGCAGCCAATTCGGCGCGACAACGTTTGTAATGCACGCTCTTGGCTTTCAGGCGGGCGACGTAGCGTTTCAATTCTTCGCCCCTGGGCAAGGAATCCTCAGCGAAACGTTTGGCCCGTTCGCGTTTGTCGTCCAGTCTCGCGGTGAGTTCGGCCAGTGTCGATTCGGTCGTCTCCAATTTCTCGAGAGTGTTACGCTTGACGCTGCTTATAGCCGCTGCCTGTTGTCTAAAAGGTGCCATTTTGTCAGCCCCGATCTCAGTTATTCTCGTTTCAGCCAGCGCCTGAACTTCGCGTGCAGCGACGTCCAGTTTCTGTCTCAGAGTGACGATTTCGTCGGGACCCACGTAGGGGGCGCTCGCGACAGCCGAGAGCGCCTCGATCCTCAACTTCGAGTTGGACAACTCGAGAGGCAAACGTTCGTTGCGAATTGCCGACAGGATCGTGACTTCCTCCGACAATCGTTGTATCAATGACTGCGGCGTCAATTCTGACTCGACTCGACGAAGTGTCTGCAATTGTCTCTCGGCTCGTTGCAACGAGCCCTCGAGACTCGCGATCGCCTCCCTCTCATGAATCTTTTGCAACGACAATTCGCGCTCTTTGTCACGCTCCAGACGGAGCGCCTGGGCCGCTCTTAACAAGTGAGAACTCCATTCCGTGCGAAGTTTTATTTTCTCAATTCGGTCGACTATCACCTGAACACGAGAGAACCACCGAGAGAATCGAATTCGTGAGAAAAAGCCGCGGTCTCTTATGCAGGACTTGGAACTACGGTGGTGGGGGTAAGGCCGCTAGTGTCCAAGGCACGGTCTTATATAGAGGTATTGAAACAAAGGTGAATTTCAGTGGTGAGGATTGGTACCCTTATTGAGCAAGCTTTACGCTCACCTCAACGCCACTGCGCGTCGCCGCTGTAGATCGGTACGGTGTGGCCCGGTCACGGTCTTACATACAGATATGGAAACTCCGGCGTTTTCGCATGGTGGAAAGTATAATCGTTAAGGGGAGGGTAGGGGTTTGCACTTTTGAAAAATCAATTTTTTGTTTTTTCTTATAGTTAAACATTTCAAGAATGTTACCCCAAAATTTCAAGTCAATCAGAGCAAAACTCTCGAAGTTATTGACTATTTAGTCCCGCTCCTCTAACATTTTAGCTCCGACAACTGCGGGCGGTCGGAAAGGCAGCGCGCAACTGACGAGCAGGTATGCAGTTTATTCACTTGGCGATCGTCCTTCCCATTATTCTGTTTCGAAAAGGTTTTATTGAGTAAAGAGAGGTATCAAAAGCCGTATACATATATTATAGGTGTATAATATTTTCAAAAGAGAAACGAGCGTCAGTTAGTTGTTGTACGTTCGGTCGAGCGCTTGTTCTCAGTGATTTTATAATTTCGTCAAGAAATTTTCTGATTAAAAATACCGAGATTGTCTAGTTTCAAGAGGTGACCGAACAGATACAAGAACGTATTTGTGCAAATCGAAAAAAAGGCCTAATACATGTAAAAAAATAAGGATGAAGCTAGGATGAAAATAAGGATGAAGCAAGAATACGATGAGTGCATCATCGAAACGATAAAGTTGAAAACCAGTGCGAGCGTGCCGGAAGATGTTGAAAATCATTATAGAATCGTCGATTTTTCGCTTGTTTTCTCAACAATTGCAAGTTTGGTGAAATGTGCTCAGTGTGATGGTTCAGTTGCGTTCAAAAGTTGTAAAAAAGAAGGTCTTGGCTTTCAAATCCAGGTGAAATGTGCGAATTGTGATCTACGCTATATACCGTCGAGTGAGAAAACTGGTCATCGCTACGAAATGAACACTCCATTTGTTTTCGTAATGCGTATATTACTTTTGGGTTTAGCAGGCTGCCATAAGTTTTGCGGTCTAATGGACATTGCAAGTAATTTTTTAGCCACATCGTCTTATTTGGATATTATGAAATCGATTTGCTCCTACGTCGAAACGACTGCTGAAAACTTTCTCCTTTCCGCCGCAGACGAAGAAAAAGAGAAAACAAGGGCAAATTCGGAGTCTGATACTTTGACCGTTTCTGGCGACGGCACGTGGCAAAAGCAAGGCTTTAGCTCCTTGTTTGGCGTCACTTCATTGATTGGTTATTGGACTGGAAAAGTTATTGATATTTTCGTAAGTAGTTCGTATTGTTAGTCGTGCAAATTGTGGGGAAAAAATTTAATACAACTGAATTTGAAGAATGGCACGAAGAACACGTTGATAATAATGAATGTCAAGCCAATCACACCGGACCATCAGGTAACATGGAAGTAGGCGCAGTAATCGAGATGTTCCGTCGCTCAGAGGAAAAGTATGGAGCTAAGATCAGAATCTATGTCGGAGACGGCGATAGCAAAACTTATGGCTATTTAGTGAAAGCGAAACCTTACGGTGAAAATTTCACTACAAATAAAAAAGAATGTGTAGGTCACGTGCAAAAGAGAATGGGAAAACGTCTACGTGATCTGGTAAAAAATACTGTTGAAGATAAAGTCGTGAAAACAGGACAAAATTCAGGTAAAAAACGGCGAAGTAAAGTACTCGGCGGCAAAAGAAAAGTCATCGATAGTTTGAGTCGATACTACGGAGCAGCAATAAGACATAATTGTGATTCGGTAGAAAAAATGAAAAATGCCATCTGGGCAACGTACTACCACCAGCAGTCGACAGACGATAACCCTCAACACGATAAGTGCCTGAGCGGCGAGGACTCGTGGTGTTCTTATCAAAAAGCTCTGGCCACAACAGAAGTGAAAATTTTTAAACACAACTACATTCCACTTCCAGAAGATGTCTTACAAGCAATCAAACCGATTTATGAAGATCTGAGCAAGGATGAACTTCTTGAAAGGTGTCTTGAGGGTTTTACTCAAAATGCCAACGAAAGTCTGAACCAGCTAATTTGGAGGAATGCACCGAAAAAATTACCTGGCAGCAAACAAATCGTTGAATTTGCATCCTACGTGGCTGCATGCACTTTCAATGAAGATGCTGATGCTCCCTCACCTTTCTGTCGGATATGAACATCAGCGTTGGGCTGAGCGCTCACGAATACGCAAGATTGAAGGATAACTGTCGCATCAACAGGGCCGAGATACAAGCTGAGAAGCAGCGCAAAGAAGCCAGGGTAAGACAAAAGCTTGAAAAAAAGAGGCTCAAGACATCGAAGCTGCTGCAGGGAGTCTACTCTATGGAGCTGGAATCGATGATTCAATGTAAGTTGAAAAAAAAATTCACTTTTTAGCTTCAAAAACTTCATACGCTTTTTTCTCGAAACCACTTTTTCAAGTCCGTGTTCACTGCCATTTGAAAACTACATGACCGATTTATTCCAAACTTGGTACACATTTTCTACATATAAAATACCTCCCCCAACGGTTAGTTTGGGATTTTTTTACATTGAGGGGGTTTTTCACCCCCAAAATGGCGGAATTTTTCGTTAAAAATAGTACTTTTCACTTTCCATGACCACCAAAAATTTAGAAATAAAAAAAAATTATCAAAGACCGTTGCGGGGAGGATTTGATGATACTTTGACTAAATTTTAATGGTCCTTGATTTCAGATAATTTCTAGCTGAGACACAGTGAACATTTGTGGATATTTTCGCGTACAAATATCACGGAATGTTCTTGAAATGACACTTAACAATGTAGAAAAGGTTTCAATAAATTTACTCTATCCATGTAGATAAAAAAAATCGCAAAAAAGTGTTTTTTTTTCACGCTGAAACCCCTACCCTCCCCTTAATGAAGCAAAAACGTAGTTCCTCATTTATCCACTGCAAGCGCTGGCAAGTAGAAGTAGTCTTGTAGATATAGATATACAGCAATGGAAAAATAACCTGCTGACAGCCAGTACATGTGTTCACAACGTTTCTAGAAATCTAAACTACCTGAAATGCTCCGGTAGTACAGCATAGTGTGGGCCCGGCCTTATCCTTCGCTATATTTTATTATATTCGATCATGGATACGCCAGATCGCCTATCAACAAAACCAAAAACGGCAAAAATAATTTTTTGTAACAGAACAAACTCGCCGAACTGACAAATCAATAAAAACGGTGCATTTTTTTTTATTCCCCTTGAATTATATTTATTTTCAGGTTCTTATTAACATTATTTAAAAAGCAAAAATACAAATAAAAGTGGTCGAAACAAATAAGGAATTCAATCTACTAAGAATAAACATTTATTATAAGGGAACAAATTTAGGGCGCACAAATTTGTTCATACCCCATCTACTCAAATCGCGAAAGACCAAATAAAAATATTACAGAAGTTCGAACATACGAGAAGTAAAGTCTAGTGAAATAATAATTCTCATTCTGCCCGGGGGTTCAGCAGTGAAAAATACTCAATCATTTTCCATTTATATCGCTCTTACAAATAATATTCGGTATGTTCGTTTTGGCAACACTTTTCTACACTTCTTACGCCTTCTGAGGACTTTCTATTACTGTATCTCTTGCAATTGTAGAAAGTATAGCTAATCCGAACAGTTTATGTTAATCTCGAAAAATCTACGCCTTTGCACAGCTGTTCGGACCTGCGTTTGATTGGCTAACTTCTACCTAGCAGCGCTTCAGGTGACAAAAGCGAGAACTGACCATTTGCCTCACTATCTGAGTCACTTCCCACCCTAGGAGTTTCCAGATCTGTATTTAAGACCGTGGGCCCGGTGCGTGACATAACCTCAGTGCTACAGCGAAAACATATTTACATGTTTGCTCATAGTTTTCTCCTACACTTATAATCATAAGTCTTTTCTCATGCATTTCAGGGTCATAATTCGTTTACAATAATTATTTTAAAGTTTCTTACTGCTCAATTGCATTGGAAATCAACTTTTTTTATTTCAATCACGCCTATTCCCGCTCAAAGTGATTTGCGTACATCGGAAATAAATTCAGGAGAAAAAAAAACGCCGATTAGGGAAATGAATCCAAAATACTATGAATGTAAGCGCGGAACGAATCCGCTTAGCCAAATCACCTTTGTGACAGCGATTAACAAAATGTCATTTATTTTCATCAAAATCACTTAAATTTTGCAGGTGTTCACTTTACATTTTAACATAAATCCGATAAAGCGTTAATTAGTTAGTTATCTTTGATCGTATCAAACGAGTAGTTGTACTTTCTTCGTCCGTGAATGAAATATTGTTTACGAAACACGGAATAAATATGAGTAATGGGGTTAGGGTTTACAGCGCATGCGTTACATGTGGTAGAAAAAGTGACGGAATGCCACTTTGTCTCGTGGTCTATCTTTGTTGCACAGTGTACCTATCTATCGTCACACACCTAGCGGGCGTAGATCGCAACGCAGAGCGTGATCATTAAGGTAATCCTATCGCCATGCTTCAATCCATAGGATTTTCATTTTTTGAACTTCACTAAATATATTAATAATCGCTTTTGTAAAATTTCAAGGTCGGTTATCGACCTAATTACAGAGAAAAAAATATATAAAAATTGCGTAATTTTGTGAAGGAATTCCGAGACGACATGCAAAAACCCAATTTCCGGTCGCTACAAAAGTGTATATAATAGTGGGAATCCGTGAGATTCTTAAAAATAATCAGATTTACATACTTAACACTTGTAGTAATCCAATGCTCCTAGAAAAAATTACGCTCATTAACCTAATTTTTATGTAATATCAAGTTTAATTTGAACTTCCGGTATTGGATTTTTAACCACTTGCTACGATAAAGAGACGTGGCAGCAAGGCAACAGCTGACTGTAGTCCTAACCTCATCTCACGCATTCAAATTTCCACACATATTTCATTTTTAGCCGACACAAATTTTCCATGCTTTTTACCAGTCGTGGCCCGAATACAATGCTTTATATTTCCCGCACCTACAATTGTTTTGAAAGATCGACGTTGAAAAGCATGGAGGTTAAACTCGCCTGGTTAAATAAAAAGAAACGGAGATAGAACCAATGTTGCCAAATATCAAACCTAGAAATACTGCGCGTATCGTTGGAATAAAACATTTTTCATTTTTCTAATTAAATGTGAACATTCATCCAACAGTTTACACATGGAAATAATTTTTTTTGCATATGTTAAAAATGTGAGTTGTACAAGTATGATCAGTGGTATGACAAGTGTGGAGCGATAGGATTACCCGAAGCGAACGTATCTCCACCACCGTTACTGCAAGACCTGTATGTAAGACCGTGGTCCAAGGTTCGTAAATTCCGATTTACGCCGCAAGGTTCGCGCATAGTGTCGGGGTGTCATATGCGACAGAGAAGGAACAACAATTTCGTCTCTTTTTTCCCGGACGTAGCGCATGCGCCGTGCACCCTAACCATATATATTAATCGTACTTTTATATATGCTTGATACGAGAGAAAATGTTTAAAAAGTTTATTGAAAACTTTGCCAATAATGGTAATCGTATCCGCCTCTAAACCATCAAAAAGTTCAAAATCCAAGCGACCTCGATAAATATGAACGATATCTATTACTTAATCTAAACAAAACAGTTTGGCCGAGTGGTTCTGTTTCGAACTCGATACCGTCATATTTTGCGTTCGATCCCCACTCAGCGATTTTTTTTCTCTATAAACTTCGTGAGTGATTTGAATCTAGAAGAAATCATTTTTGTTCTTCTGATATATTTTATTCGGGTGATTTCGGTACTCATAACACACGAACACGTTTTCGATGATAAAGTTTTGGTTATGTTAGGTTATAGGTTATGTTTAACAATCATGGTCGCGGCAGGCTAAGGGGCCAAGGAAGGAATCCTCGCGACAGCAGCGCCTTGGTCACTAAACGTGCCTACCCCCACCACTGAAATTCGCCTTCGTTTTTATATAAGAGCGTGAAAGAAGCTACCGAATTTCGTATCGTGGTGGAAAAGATATTGCGGAGGTACGTACTTCGCGCTCTTTCTCCATCGCTTTCAAGTCGGCCTTCAGCTCAGCCGCTGCCTCTCCACCTTTTTTACCAGATTCACGCTCCCTGTGGACCATCTTGAAGTCCTCGACCAGACCGAGGTACCTCTCATAAAGGGCCATCGTTTCCGGATCTCCCAAATATTCCTGGGGCACCTCGAGCTACAAAATACAGCCTTGTTTTAGCTTTTTCGAAGATTTCTTTCGTTTCCGAAAATTCGTTATCATTGTGAGTTGTGTCGGTACGGTCGAATGGTGCAATCGGGGTGAAAAAATGTGCAGCACCCTGCTCACGAGACCGAAATGTATCGAGGCGTGCATACGCGATTTGACAAGCGGAGAAACTTGCTTCTCGCAGTCAAATTAAGGAGTTTCGGGACAATTGACGATATGTTACCATTTGATTCAAATTTATACAGAAAATTCTTCATCATATGATAAATGCACCCTCCAAATTCCGACAGGCTACCCCAGGTGGGTCGAAAAATTGCATTTTCCAAAAATACGTTTATTCGATAGTATTACCTTTTAACTTATAGTATATTGCCAGAATTTTTATTACCTTATATTGCCAGAAATTTTTATTGGATTATTTATAAAATTGAATGAGCTACAGCTTCTAGCAGTCGGCCTTTGGGTGCATTTTTCTCGAAACACTGTTTTTACAGTAGGTGGACGTGATATCTCGAGAACCACTTGATGAATTGTTTCCAAATTTACAAGAGATACGACGAAGAACATCTCAAGGTCGTTGACGATCTCACTTTTTCAATATCGATCTTCATTTTTAAATAGCTACGTCAAAATGACGACTTTTTTCATAGATTTTGTGTGCTCGAGTTTCAATTCGTCGCCACGTGGTAAAAAAATGATTTTGGAAATCAACGATCGTCAACGACTTGTATTTATTGTTAACTTGAATAACTCGTTTGGTTTTTAGATTTCAGATGGACCGTTTAAGCTGGAGGGGGTCCACCGCCAAACGTTGCGAAAAAAATTAATCATCCGCCGGCGACCATGTTTTTGTTGTTTTTCTGTATTTTTTGTTGATTTTTTTTAAAGGCTCTTAATATATGTACGCTTGTGTTTAAAAAATGCTTTTCTTTACCACCAACCGTTCCCAGAAAAAAATCGGAATTTGGCCATTTTTCGAACCTCTAGGTAGATGTAGCCCCTTAAATCGATCGTCTACACCGTTTCCATAAAATTTACAATTGCAGAAATACTTTCTAACATAGGAAGATGCCTACGCTCATCGCTGAATGGTAGTTTTACGCACGAATTAGTGTGAAAAAATGTTCGAAATGTTATGAAAGACTGTCAAATCATTCAGTGCATTATGTCCATTAGGCATGTTAAAAATTGTTTCTTCAATTGTAAATTTTATAGACACGGTGCAGTCGATCGATTTCAAATTTAGTATATGATAAAGAATTGACTGTATAAATTTGAATCAAATGGTAACATGACGACAATTTTCCCGAAACTCCTTAAAGGATTGTTACTTTTTACTGAACTTACATTCGATGATCGGAAATTGGCTGGAAATATTGATTACAAAGAAATAGTCGACTCATCTACGAGATCTCACGATATCTTTCATTTTTATTATATTGAAGTTTGCATCGTTGGAACGCAACCGAAGTTTCACAGACCACTTTTTTTTAACATTTATCCCTCCAAAATCACTTGAATGTTTTTCTGGATGCTCATGAGAGACCGTCAGCCTAAATATGTAAGAAAAAATTCCGGATAATGAAAATGAGGAAATTAAAAAATTGAAAGGAATTTTCATTGCTCTTAAACGATGCAAACTTCAACATACTTCACTTTTTTTATAATTGGAACGTGCAGGTTCTGTTTTTGAAAAGGATGCCGCGGTTCGTACCGAATGTGATGAAAAAAAAGAAACACGTTCGCTGTAGGTAAAAAACACACGGAATCAATTAATATATTGAATTATTGTTAGGATATAAATTTTATGGAGTATTTTTTGCAGTATGACCGAACCAAAGCACGTCTAAGTCTTAATATTTCTGACGATGGATTTTATCTCAACTCTTTATTTTCTTATTTATTTACAAACTTCAAAACCAGGTGGGAGTACACATTTTTTGATGATTAGTTCTCTATTTCTTTGCGGAAAAACTAAAAACTGAAATAAAAGCGATTGTTAAAAAAATATGAAGACTCGGTTATACTTGATAAATTTATTATTTAAATAATCCTATATAAAATAAATATTTCGGCAGAAAATCGATGTACACTGAGAAAAAGAAATCGTTGAATGTGCAACATGCATTTTGTTGTCTCGAAATTTTGTTGTTTTAACAGTTGCTTAGACATGCTAAATAAGCTACAGTTCACACCACTAAAACTATCAGTTAGATTAACAAAACGTTTGTTATGCCAATCAAAAATCAAGTTGAACGTATTTGAAGATACATTTGGTTAAACCAACAGAATTTTGGTTGGATGAACGATTTTTTTTTCATTGTAAACAAATATTTCGCTGCCTACTACCATCAAATGTAAAATAGTTTCTAAATATCGAATAACTCTATTTCCTTAAAAAGGCACCTTCTGGGCTTGATCTTGAAGTTTTTATAATTTTACATAGAATTTGAAAGAAATGGCCCCATTTTAAATATAGCTTTTTGGAGAAGTAACATTGCAAAACAAACCAATTTTTTTTCAGAAACTTGCAATATTTTTCATTCTGAAAGCCGTCAATAATTAAATAAAAATGGCGCAATTCGTGTTTTCTTTTGCGTAATATCAACAAATTCCGAGTTATCGCGATTTAAAGTAAAAAATTAAGGACGAATTAAAAATCCAACTAGCTGTTAAATTTCGATAATTGAATAAATAAAAAAAAAAACATATCTTATATTTTTTGCATATAATATACTAAAACTTCATACTGGTAAAAAAGTGGCAAAGTGGCGTAATGACATTTTCTCGTGAAATTTCCCGTATGATAAAATAATGCTGGAATTAACCTTGACGAGAAAGCGCGCCAGGTAAGCCCGCTGCCGCGCCACTTCGACATTCGATAGGAGCCATTGAAGAATCGTATAAATCGTTTCTGCATCTCCTTTAACGAGCCGCTGTCTGGGGAACGTCGAAAATCTTATGTTTAATGGGTTAGAGTACTGTGAAAATGGCGAACACTTGTTTGTCGCTTGAGGCAACTCAAATTGAAGAGGGAGGTCGAACATATGGTGTAGGAATCGCTGATTGAAGGTAAGTAGATTAACTTGACATTGCCAGTTCAGTTGAGTGAAATTACGATTTATGAATTTTTTTTTCAATGACCCTTGAAAATATGCATACAAATTATAGATTTATTTTGTAGATGGTAATTTTACATAAAATGTATAATTAAAGGGCAAAATTATGCATTTTTCTACTTTTATTACACGAATAAGAAAAACTTTTGTGTTGCTACCAACTCGAAAAAGTGTAACATTATCGATGATTATTATGAAAAAACTACGTCAGCGAATGTTTTATATAACTCAGAATGAAATTTTGAGTAATTTATAATGATGCCTATTTATATTTATGTTACGAGATTATTTATTATTACCGTTAATTAATATTAAGTGTTGCCTTAATTAATATTAAGCGAGCGCTTTTAGCGGTATAGTAGAACCTCGATTATCCGAACGATGACTTAGTTTATCCGAACGCTCAATTATCCTAACGTTGGCGCGAAAGATACATCATTGCTCGCTGCCAACGCCGTGAGCAACAATGAGCAACTCAATGCAACTTCTCCTTCTCAAACGGCTGCGAGACTTAGCCGCTCAAAAACGCGTTACAGCCGTTCGTCAATTGAAATGGATGCTTTTATAAAAAAAAATTAAAAAAGCCATTCGACTTTTTTCAGGTGTTTGAAACACACACACACACACACACACACACAAATACATTTTTGGCTTCTGAGAAACTGTTTAAATCATAAATTTCCAAGTTACCTTGCCTGATGTTGCTTGAAATTTTCAAATTCGAAAAAATCGTCTATTTCGCTAACTATCTAAAAATTCTAATTTGAACGCAAAATAAGTGAAATGTCAACTTTTACCACTCTTCATATTTTGGTTATTTTGAATCGATAACCCTAAATTCACCGTCAAATCTTGACGTCCCGGATATCGTACTCTTGCCGAAAATCGTACAAAAATGGGTACTTTACATGGGTATTAATTCCACTGTAAATTGATGAAATTATTTCAAGTGCGAATCTCAAATAGTTTTTGAACTACAGCCTTCTAAAGAGCAGCTGCTTTTCAGGAGTTGCAGCTGCTCTTTTATCTTTCAACGCGATTTTCTCAAAGCGACATTTTTTAAATTTGCTGCGGTTCTAACTCGAATACAAATCATCCGATCGACACGAATCTTGTTTTAGCGTATTTAGTATTTATTTCTTCATATGCCAATTTGCCAATTTGCCACGCAAAAAGCCATCAGATTTTTTAACGTAATTTGAAACTTCTTTTCAAAACTCCGTCATTTTGTTGGATTACATTTTTTTTCACAATCCTGCGTCATTGTACAGACAATGCCTTCTAGTTTAGCGGACTTTATTTTTTTTTATTTCAAGCACTCTGAAGGCCGCAATCACTGCAGCAGTGGGAGAACTTTTTTTTGGGACTCGGGAGACGGCGCATAAGTCGCTGAAAACTGAATATTATCATACAAAAAACAATTACTGTATATACACAATTTATACCCAAACGTATCCTCGACATTTTAAAACATTCGACGCAATACTTTTCTTTCAATAAATTCCCGAAAATCACCTTTTTGGCAGCACACTAGTGCGCCTTAAATTATTTTTAATCTCTGGTGTTTTGTGGTGAAAAAACTTCAAAAAATTCTCAGACTCAGCATAATCTAAACAACGCGTTTTTTCAAATTTAATCTAGAGCTATGGCTAACGCTCCAACCTCCTTAAAAAAAATTTCATTAGTTATTAACACTAATTCGAAAAATCACAAACAGAATTTTGTTACCAACATTAATTCGAAATTTGCTATCAACAAAATTTGTTGTTAACACTAATTCCAAAAACCGAAAACAGAATTCAATTTTTTTTCGATAATTGAACACGATAACAAAAAAATCATATTCAAGTCTTAACAAATATTATCTTTTTTAACAAAGACAACTTTTTTTTCATATCAACCGGGTGGCCAGAATCAAGCAATTGGTACTTCGCGAGATTCTTTATAACTTCTAAAATTATTAACATTTTTTTAAATGAAATCTGGCACACAACTTTGCTAATGTACATACAAATAAATGTTATTTTCCAATAATCTTACTTACTCCTTCAAAACTAATTTTAACCCAATGCTTTCTCATTACCACATAATTTTACTATTTTTCCCATTATAAATGATTCGTGCATTATTACCTGAACAGTGCACCATCCTTATTGGGCTGATACTTGAGAACTCGGAGTAGCGACAACAAGCGGACGGAAGTTTGCTCGAGGCTCTCGTCTCTGAGGTCGACTTTTAGTCCGTCTTGCGTTATTTCCCACAGTAAATCGCTTAGTACCTTATCAATGTTATTTCTGTTGTTATTATTATTATTATTATTATTTATTATTATTCGACGTTGTCACTATTACGTTGATTATTTTTATTCATGTAAAATGCGTATGACGATTATTTGATATTTGACAACCGATCGATTTTCTCACCTGCAGCAAATCGGCACTGTTCAGAGCTTTGAACGACAGCAAGGTATAATTTTTCTTTGATATATTATTCAATTCGTTAACAATGAACTTCAGATCTTCGCTCATGATTGTTAAGCGAGAATGTTGAACGAACAATCGATCCCGTGTTAAACTTAAAAGTGTACTTTCTGTACTTTTAGTGCCACAATTACCGAGATATAAAGGTTCTGTGAGATATAGCGACTTTGTTGTGGTTTGTCGTCGTCATAGCAATACGCTCGCGAGTGTTGGGGCAAATAATAGAGACGCGCGGTTCCTCAATAAAGAGAAAAGGAGGGGGGGAGTACGTCAGTGGACCGATATGGCTTTTGAAGAAAAAAAAAGATTATTTATATCGAAGTACGAAGGGTTGTTGCTTAAAAATATTGGGGTAAATAGATGTTAATGAAAATTTTACTAATCGTTATGGTATATTTTCTGTATATACTGCCAAAAAGAGAATGGAGGTTTCCGCACTCGTTTGTTGAATTAAATTTTTTTAAGTTTACATCAATCTCCACTTGATCGCATTGGTTGTATGGGGCAACGTCGTTAGCATTTCAGTTTCGCGCGTATACCTTCCGCATTTATGAAGAAAGTGGCCTAAAACACGAATATTTTGTACAGGATAGTGTACAGAACAATATTACTGTAAAAAATAGACTGGTTACCGATCTAATTAATGAAAATGTATAAAAATATGCAACCAGTTTACGAAAAAGTGAGGCTTGTTGAGGAGTATGTATTAAAATGTGGCGACGGCGGAACTATGGGAATAGCAGAACCAGTTGAAAACCTAGCACTCCAATTTCAAATACGTTAAAGTCCAATGCGACCATGCCCCTGACACTGCAGACCTTTTCCATAGTAAGAAAGTGGTCACTCTCTGTCCCCAGTATTGTCGCTTGAGTATAACTATATTGTGTGGCGCTGGTAGTCGTGTGCCCGGTTGACTATATATGTATCGGTCGTATCCATCCATTCGCATTTATTCGCATCTCGCATTGTTCGGAGGTTATGTTATCAAAACATGTTAAGTTATTTAGTGTACTAGGTGTGCTATTATAACTGTAATTGCTATTAAATAACGCAACATGCGTACGTGCGCTTTGAGCGAGCCGTGCACATGACGCCCAGCGCCTCTAGCGGCGAGCGCCATTTCGTGGTCCACTGAAACTGCTCTGTGTCAGGGGCCTGAATGTGACTAAGCGGAACTTATTCATTTGTTTTATTATGATGTGTTCCCGTTTTTCTAGCTTCGGTGAGCATAGTACGATGCTTGTGGGCACAGGCACTGACGAATCGTCTTTTCCATCGGAAACTTTGCAAGGCACTAATCTTTTTTTCTGAATCTTTTGTTCCGACATAACCTCCCCGGGAAAAAAAGATCATGTCTGAGTGGATATGTTCATATATGTTTCAGATATTGTCATATATGTATCAGATATATTTATATCTGACATTTTACAGTATCATATATGATTAGGTCTGATCATATTCCACATCACATATGCATATAGGAGATCATATCTGATCAAATACAGTATCTGGCCTGACCATATATGAACTCATATCTGTTTATATCTGGCTCAGTACCAAGGCGAGTTGGTACCGTAAATTCGTATCTGACCATACATGATATGATATGTGAACGTATCTGTTCGTATAAGATCATATCCGATCAAATACGGTACCAGACTCCGCTATATAGATCTCATATATGTTTTTATCTGGTCAGGTACCAAGGCGAGTTGGCAGCGTGAAACCATATCTGAACATATATGATGTGATATATGAGCAGGCACGTTCATATAAGGAGTACAACTTTGCAGTGACCGTTTTTTTCAAAAGTTTAAGGCTTTATTATAAAAAAGTGGCTACATATTTTTTAATCAAAGTACTGCCCGTCGCTAGCTACGACCTCGGCCCATCTTTCAGGTAGCATTCGAATCCCGCGTCGATAAAAGTCTTGGTCCTTGGAGGCAATCCAGGAATCGACCCAATTTTTGACTTCTTCGTAAGTACCGAAGTGCTGGTCAGCCAAATCGTGTGCCATTGACCGGAACAAGTGATAGTCGGAAGGGGCAATGTCTGGAGAGTACGGCGGGTGGGATAAAACCTCCCATTTCAGCGTTTCCAAGTACTTTTTCACGACATTTGCAACATGGGGTCGGGCATTGTCATGCTGCAGTATCACTCATCTCGGCTTCAACTCATGCGGGACCCAGTTTGTTTGCTTTTGGATCATACCCATATCCCGGAGACGTTTTGAAACTGCTTGCTGGGTTACTCCTAACGTCTCGGCGAGTTCCTCTTGAGTTTGGCACGAATCCTGGTCCAGCAAGGTCTCCAATTCTGCGTCTTCAAAAACTTTCTGCCTTCCGCCACCATGCTTGTTCTCGACCTCAAAATCTCCACTTTTGAAGCGTTGAATCCACCGCCGACACGTTTTCTCACTAATAGAATCCTCCCCGTAAGCATCTACAAGCGAACGGTGGGCCTCAGCCGCAGATTTCTTGATGTTGAAGAAGTAAATCATAACCTCCCGCAAATGCTGAGAATTCGGTTCGTAGGTTGCCATGTTTGAGTGCGTATAACTTTATAATGCATACACGTATCCGTTAGCTTTTTTAAATTGTTTACATTGGCAGAGCCTCTAGTTTAAAATGCCACTTTTTTATTGAGCTAGGGCCACTACTTCGGCCGCAGTTGCTCTCTAAGTAAAACGTTCACTGCAAAGTTGTACTCCTAATATAAAATTTTATCCCATCAGATACGATACCAAACCTGGAAAATATACGAAGTCTTATACACTCATACCCACGGTCTTACATACAGGTCTGGAAACGACCGTGGTGGGGGTAGGCACTGTTAACGAACCCACGTTTGTTTCTAATTTTCGTCACTACGTGGCATTGCTATCGGCGTTTACGTGTGCGACAAGGACAGCAGAGATTAGTGGGGAGATGCACAACGCGGCCCTTTTCGGCGTGCCTCGCAAATGGCGCTAAATCGCGGCGGCGAGTTCGGGAGTATGATTTCGTGATCATCGCCTCTGTCGAGGTTGCAGATTCCCTTGTAGCCGCGCGAGTCCGTGATCACCGCTCAAGTTGGTATCGCAGTCAGCGTGAACACGAATGGGTAGCTCGGTGGGGGAAAAGTCTCTGCCCCTCGCTCGCTAGACAGGCGAACGGAGCGAGGTTTTCCGTCCGATCGAGCTCGACATATATGTGTGGCCGTACTGCGGATTGGAATATGCATTAAATGAATTTCAAAGTGAAAAACATGTATTGAGATCATTGTTTTCTCTCGGTTGCCCGTTTATGCCGAAAATGCGGGTTAAAAAAATTAACGACGAACCGCGTTGAAAAATAAAACGCCGAAACGACCGTGAAAGGTTCAAAAAGAAATCTTGAGCCTTTGCCGCGATCGTTTCGGCATTTTTTTTCAACAGTAAACATTATGGAAAAGGGTGTATCATAAATGTTTCTTTATCTGCAATGAGCGTCGTGGCTGAGTTGTAGCGTGACGGATTACGATGCTGAACGTCTGGGATCAATCCTCGGTGAATCAACTTTTTTCTCTTCATTTTATATTCAGAAAATTTCGAACTTACTCTCGCTTTAGCTATTCTCGCCTGTTCAGGCATTATTTATGATATTTAATTCGTATATGCTTAATAAAAAAAACAAGACATTGCTACCGGGGATCGAACCCGCGTCGTCTACACTCAGAGCCCGCATGCTCATATCTCAACCGCGAGGCTCTTGTGACTGCAAACCTGCCTTACGTATACAGTAGAATCTCGATTATCCGAACCAATTGGGACCGAGACTAGTTCGGACAATCAAAAGTTCGGATAATCGAAACGTGGGTTTTTTGGGACGAGATCATCAACAACACGTTTTTACATTTAAAAAAATACATAAATATATATTAAAATTTGACATACATATTAACATACAAAATTTGACATACATATATACATATTAACATATATATATATATATATATACATACACGGTGGCCGGAACATTGACGTCTAAAAATAAAATTTAGGTCCCTTGTATCGTGGGGTATCCGAATAACCCCCATGTACGTCGCGCGACTTTTCATAGTTTTCGAGTTATGAATTTTTTACTGCATTTTTGAGAATTTTCGACCTGACCAATTGAAAAAAAATCTTTAAAAAAAGTAGAAAACTATCGAGATTTTTTTTGCAACTGAATCTTTATGAGTAGTAATTTTATGCATAAAATAATCAGCTTCGTAACTGTGATGAAAGTTATGAAAATGTTGGTCTAAAATGAAAAATTTACGTTCGGTAAATTATGACTTAAATTTTCAACTTTAAATTAAACATCTAAACAGGTGACTTCATGGTTCCTAATTAGGCCCTAAGAATGCGCCAGACTGTCAGCTTTCATAACCATTAAAAAGAGTAGTACTTGATAGGGCTACTTTGGCTACAATTGACCTTCAATGACAGCGAGGTGGAAAATTCTTATAATTACCCATCTGATTAAAAAAAAAATTTGCCCATTTTATCATTCCTAAGGCTATTTAGTTTGTTAACTAACCAAAAATGACTGCAGGGAAAGCTAAGATTGAAACATTTGGAGGTTTATTTTTTTAGTTTAATTTAAGTTTAATGAATTTTGCGCGATCCGTTCTCATGGATCAGGTAAAAGCTCGTTTACGCGATCCGTTCTCGTTACAAGAACGGATGGCGCAAAATTCATTAAACTTGAATCGAACTAAAAAAAAATAAACCTCTAAATGTTTAAATCTTAGCTTTCCTGCAGTCATTTTTGGTTAGGTAACAAACTAAATATCCTTAGGAATGATAAAATGGGCAATTTTTTTTAATCAGATGGCTAATTTTAAGAATTTTCCACCTCGCTGTCTTTGAAGGTCAATTGTGGCCAAAGTACCCCTATTAAGTACTGCTTTTTTTTTAAATGATTATGAAAGCTGAGAGTCTGGCGCATTCTTGAGGCCTAATTAGGAACCATGAAGTCACCTGTTTAGATGTTTAATTTAAAGTTGAAAATTTAAGTCATAATTTACCGAACATAAATTTTTCATTTTAGACCAACATTTTAATAACTTTCATCACAGTTACGAAGCTGATTATTTTATGCATAAAAGTACTACTCATGAAGATTCAGTTGCAAAAAAAATCTCGACAGTCTTCTACTTTTTTTTAGATTTTTTTTAATTGGTCAGGTCGAAAATTCGTAACTCGAAATGTTGGAGAAATTGTCTTTACCGACCGTTCCTTTTCCTAAAGCAGGCTACCAACCTCCCAATCTATATATTCCATGTTTTTCTATCTACAGTTATATCGCAAGACATGTTACACGCTAATATACTTTTCCACAAATAAATCCGTTATTCTATTGCACATCCCGAGTGGAAAATTATCTTAAACAACGATTCCCAACAGGTTATGGGCCCAGGGAAAATGTGTGATAAATATTTTCGGTGAAAAGTGTATCGTGAACAGTAGAATTGTGAAAATAAAGTGACGCTGAATTTTGAGGTTATTGCCTGCCTCGTGGAATAGTGGAAACAAGTAATCTGCAAAATGGACAGCGAGCTTACAAGAGTTGCTAAGCTGACAAATAGAGAAACCTGGGTGGTTTGGAAGTTTCAAATACGAGTGATACTAAACTCGCACAGTGCACTAGAGGTGCTGCGACAGCCGCATACACAAAGGAGCTTGCGTCATGGAAGGAACTCGACGCAACAGCTCAGAAGGTGATCGTGACAACCGTCGGGCCGCAGCCGACGCTGCACATAATAAACTGCACGTCTGCAGCAGAAATGTGGCAGAAATTGTCGTCAATCTACGAGCAGAAGTCCGAAGCGAGTGTGCATATGCTTCAACAGGACTGGTACAACGCTTCAAAGCAGAAATCGGATGACATCTCGACTCACATCGCCAAGCTGGAGGACATAGCGCATCGACTGAAATTAATGGGTGAGGAAATTTCTGATTCCATGATGATGACGAAAATCCTCATGACCTTGCCCGAGGATTTTCGATACTTCGTTAGTGCGTGGGAATCAGCGCCAGCGGGAGAGCGCAATCTTGACAACCTGAAGGCGAGACTGCTAACGGAGGAATCAAGAACTACCATCCGAGGGGATAAGAGCGGAAACGCTCTAGCGTCGAACACCCAACGAGGAAAATCCAAGCGCGGTAGAGGGGGTAGATCGAGAGGCGCGTCGAACGGTTCGTCGAAACCAGGCAAATGCTACGTCTGAGGAGAGACGGGGCATTGGGCCAGGGAGTGCTCGCAGAGAAAGGGAGACGATGACCCAGGAGGATCGAAATTCAATAGAACGTCGGGGAAGAAACCTTGCGGCAAGAGCCTCGTGAGTGTGGCGCTGCAATCAGCGCCGTTGCAGTCCGTCAGTGACGCAGGCTGGATCATGGACTCGGGTGCCAGCGACCACATGTGTTGTCGAAGAGATTGGTTCGTTACGTACGAAGATTTCGATCACCCTGCGCCCGTGTGCATAGGCGACGGGGGCCGCATCGATGCTTTAGGGAAAGGCTGCATCAACGTTGATACGTTCAACGGAAAAACATGGAACGAGAATCACCTCGTTGATGTGCTTTATGTTCCCAGATTAAAGTATAACCTGTTCTCGGTCGGCGCGGCGCTCGACAAAGGGCTCGAGATGCAATCGACGAGCACAACTTGCGAATTGATAAGAAAAGGTCGCACAATCGCAACGGGGATACGTCGAGGAAAACTCTTCGTCATGCAGTTCGGCATCAAGGAGCCACCGTGGTCGAGACGGGGAAAAGATCCGCCACAAGCGTATGTGAGCTCAACGGAGACGCTTCGAAATTGGCACGAGAAACTCGCTCACCAAAACTTCCGTCACGTGAGACAGATCCTCAAGAGGCTTGAGATACCTGTGAAGGAAGCGAAAGACCCGTTTTGCGAGGCATGCACCGTCGGAAAAATGCACCGGCTTCCCTTCCCGGAAAGCACGTCGAAATCCGAGAGCATCGGCGAGATTATACATGCCGATCTTTGTGGGCCCATGCCTACAAAATCTCTCGGAGGATCGAGATATTTTCTCCTGCTGAAGGACGACTACTCACATTACCGCGAAGTATATTTTCTCGAGAGCAAAGCGGAAACAGCGAGCTGTGTGGAAAAATTCTTCAAGAAGGCGGAGAAACACTGTCCCGGAGGAATTCGAGTATTTCGTACAGACAATGGACTCGAATTTGTCAACAGCGAGACGAAAACGTTGACAGATGCACTTGGAATTCGACATCAACGCACGGTTGTGTACACTCCGGAGCAAAATGGTTCTGCGGAAAGAGATAATCGCACTCTAAAGGAAGCAGGAAGGACGCTCATGCTCGCGAGCGGTTTCGGAGCGGAATTCTGGGCAGAAGCGATAAATACGGCTGTAGTTACGTTGAATCTGACCGAGACAAGCAGCATTAAAGGCGCGACACCGTCAGAACTGTGGTTCGGAAAAGAACCAGACATGAAAAATCTCCACATCTTCGGCGAAGAGGTTTTCACGCACGTACCGAAGGAGAAGCGTCGAGCGCTCGACGCGAAAGCGAAGAAAGGACACTTCATCGGCTACGGCGAAGAAACGAAGGGATACCGAGTTTGGTACCCTGACGAAAACAAAATAGCAACTGTGAGAGACGTTGTCTTCTCAGGAAAATTCGGTCGAGCAATCACCGAAAGAATACGGGAAGATGACGACGCATGGTTGAACGAGGAGTACGAACGAGAAAACTCTGAGGACGACGTCGATGCGATCAAGGACGGCGTTGGACAAGAGGCTGAGCAACAAGAGAACGCCGATGAAATAGAACAAGACACACCTGGGATCGAACAGGTTGAGCCTCATGTTGAACCGGAAGGGGCAGCGGACGAAATAAATCCCGACGACGGAAGAGACGATGACCAAAACGAAGGCCGCAAACTTCGAGATAGAGGAACTTTGCGACTTCCGATGAGATATCGCGACTTCACCGACAGTTTATTTCTAGCTGAAAATCAGGAGCCTCTCTCGTATCGTGAAGCTACCGAAAGCGAAGAAGCGACGCGGTGGAAGAAAGCCATGGACGAAGAATTCGAATCTCTCGCTCGAAATGACGTATGGGAACTCGTTGAAGCAGTCGACAATCAGAGAACAATCGACTGGAAGTGGACGTTCAAGCTGAAGAGAGACGCTGACGGGAATGTTCACCGTTATAAAGCGAGACTCGTCGCGCGCGGATTCAGGCAGCGGGAGGGAGTTGACTACCAAGAGACTCACAGTCCCGTTGTCAGATTCGATTCGGACTATCCTCACTATAGCTGCAAGTGACCGCATGAAGATAAAGCAGTTCGACGTAAAAACAGCGTTTTTGTACGGCGATATCGAAGAAACTATCCATATGCGGCAACCGGAGGGATACGACGATGGAACCGGAAGAATTTGTAGGCTGAAACGAAGTTTATACGGCCTCAAGCAATCGTCTCGTTGCTGGAATCGACGATTCACGGAATTCCTGAAGAAATTCAATCTGAAGGCAACAAACGCGGATCCGTGCGTATTCACTAGCCAAGACGATAAAGAGAAACTAATCTTGGCGATCTACATAGACGACGGACTCATCGTTTCGCAGAATCAAGCGCTGATCGATAAACTCCTCGACGGTCTCAAGACAGAGTTTGAGATAACACATAACGATGCAAATCTGTTTTTGGGCATGCAAATAGAGCGATCATCGGATGGATCGATTTTTCTACATCAAGAAAACTACGCGAAGAGGATTTTGGATCGATTCCGGATGGAAGAAGCGAATCCGGTGACTATTCCTGCAGATCCGCATCAGGAATTGAGTCCTCTTGCTCAAGCGGGAGACCAGAGTGACTCGACAACGGCACCGTATCGTGAAGCCGTTGGAAGTCTTATGTATTTGTCGGTGGCAACGAGGCCTGATATCACGTTTGCGGTGCATCAGGCAAGTCGATATCTGGAGAATCCCACGACAATGCATTGGAAAGCCGTAAAGCGAATCATAAAGTATCTGAAGGGCACCATCCGATACGGGCTGCATTTCGATTGCGGCAAGAAAAAGGAGCTACTCGCGTACAGCGACGCAGACTATGCGGGAGAATTGGAGACGAGACGATCGACTACAGGATTCGTCCTAAAGTTCGCCTCAGGAACGATATCGTGGAATTCGCAGAGACAACAATCCGTTGCCTTGTCGACGACGGATTCCGAATATATGGCCGCTTGCCAGACCGCAAAAGAGGTCGCATGGATGAAGTCTCTCATCAAGGAACTTCTAAACATCAAGGACGTTCCCACGACGCTATATATGGATAACCAGAGTGCTATATGTCTCGTGAAGAACCCTGTATTTCACAAACGTGTGAAACACATCGACGTTTGATTTCACTACGTACGAGAACGATACGCAGCAAAAGAGTTTTTGCTGGAGTACGTTGCATCAACCGAGTAGCACGCGGACATTTTAACGAAGCCGCTGCCTCGACAGCAATTTCAACGAAATCGTGAAGGACTAGGAGACCACGGAGATGAGCATCGAGCCAAAGAAGAAAGAAGAAATCGACAATAGTCGATAAAGCCAAAGCGGGAGTGTTGGAGAAATTGTCTTTACCGACCGTTCCTTTTCCTAAAGCAGGCTACCAACCTCCCAATCTATATATTCCATGTTTTTCTATCTACAGTTATATCGCAAGACATGTTACACGCTAATATACTTTTCCACGAATAAATCCGTTATTATATTGCACATCCCGAGTGGAAAATTATCTTAAACAACGATTCCCAACACGAAAACTATGAGAAGTCGCGGGATATACATGGGGGTTATTCGGATACCCCAGGATACAAGGGACCTAAATTTTATTTTTGGACGTCCATGTTCCGCCCACCCTGTATATTTATATATGTGTGTGTGTGCGTTCGCGCGCACGCGCGTGTGTGTGTGTGTGGGGGGGGGGGGGGGGGGGTTTAAACACCTGAAAAAAGTCGAGTGCCTGTTAAAATATTTTTTTTTTAATACAATCGTCCATTTTTAATTGACGAACGGCTGCAACGCGTTTTTGAGCGTCTAAGTCTCGCAGCTGTTTGAGAAGGAGAAGTTGCGTTGGGTTGCTTATTGTTGCTCACGGTGGTGGCAGCGAGCAACCATGCATCTTTCGCGCCAACGTTCGGATAATTGAGCTTCCGGATAAACTAAGTCATCATTCGGATAATTGAGGGTTCGGATAATTGAGGGTTCGGATAATTGAGGGTTCGGATAATTGAGGGTTCGGATGATCGAGGTTCGGATAATCGAGGTTCTACTGTACACTCTTATCCAACCTTAAAAAAAATCGCTGCAGGACCAACTGCATATTGTTTTTATGACCCCAAAGTATTTTTGAAGCCAAAAGAAAACGATTTTTCCAACTTCCTAGAATGGTGTTATCCCTTAAAGAAAAGAAATTGATTTTTTGATCATTGTAAATGTATATCCCCTCTTAAAGACTTTAAAAGAATCTCATACGTGTTAGCGAAAATCGGCAGAAAATTAGGAAGCAACTCGTCCACTTCTTTGATGTTCGCTATTTCGGTGTTCGCTATTATGGACCATCGCTCGTTTGCCTATCTGAGATAAAAAATTTCGAAGTTTGTATCCTCGATATCTGGCTTTTTGCTATAGATGGTATTACCAATATTAGATACTCACGTCTTTCTATTTCGAAGATGTGAATGTTCAAGATTGTTTAAATCTGTGTTTGTATGACTCAAACTCCAAACAAACCCAAACAAACTCAAACAAACTCAATAGGAAAAAGAAAAAGTTCCGGAAAAAAAATAATATCAAGTTTTTTTTACGAAAATCTCATTTTTTTCATCTTTAAATTTTTTCCGAATATCTCCGCAGCCGTTCACTCAGGTAATAGGAAAAAAAGAAATTTCTGAAAAAAATAATAATAATAAAAAGTTTTTTAACGAAAATCTCATTTCTTTTCATCTTTAACTTTTCTCCGAATATCTCCGCAGCCGTTCACTCAGGTCATAGGAAAAGGAGAAATTTCCAGGAAAAAAATAAGAAATCAGAAAGCCAGGAACGCTACCAACGGGACCATCTCATCGCTTGTAGAATATACGCGGTACTTACAATTCGCGGCCGGATGGATGATTGGCTTGTTTTTGGGGATAATGCTTTATCGCTTGATGAAAGTATGAGAATTAATATAATAATACGAATATAAATATATTTCCGCTTACTTTTATGAATTATAATTTATTTGGCATAAGGATGGGTGTGAGTAAAGCGTAAACAATTTTATATAAGATAAATAAGTTGTAATTTAGATATATTATTATGTTTAAATTAACGTATAAACTAAAAAAATAAGCGACCTGAGTGCGCAATACATTTTTTGTATACATTAATAACGCAGAGAATCAAGAACTAACTTAGCATTGAAATCATCTAAAAGCCTCGCGCGTGCCGTCGGGTGACGTCACGCGCGAGTCGTGCTCAGATTGCTTTTTCCCTCGAAGCCTTCGTTTCGGCTTGGCCGCACATGAACGTGCTGCTCAGCGTCCATGCATTGGTGTAGCAGCCGAAGGCGCGGTCGGGACGCTTCGCTTTGCTCGGCTCTTTCCGAAGATGTCCGAGCATCGCTCGCTCACGGACACACGCTACTACGATGGTGTGATGGGCGCGTAAGAAACTAGAGAGGGGGTAACTTACGCGCGATCTGGCTGCACTGCGTCCGAGCCATGGAGGCTACATGAAGGAGTCCAAACTGTGTCTTAAAAAGTGGCAACAAAATCATTTGATATAGTGAGGCGCAGCGATCGCGCTGTTATCATGAAGTTACTTGCGTGTGAGAGAGATGAAAGACGTATCGGAAGTACGCAATCATTATTTTCTCATGTGCTATGTTCCCAAACGCGATCAGTGAAGACAAATGAGCAGCATTAGTGAAAATTTATAAAACACTTTTTTAATCGTGAAGTGAAAAGAATTTAGTGTTCTTTTTATATCAGACTAAACGTTTTTTCCGCATCGATATCAAGGTCAGTATCGTGAGCTAACCATAATTATTTTAATCTTCAATTCTATTGATTACAATTTTCTTAACCTTAAACGTGGGTCCCTCGTGACTAATGGTTCTTGTATGTACAATCGCAAAGTGTTCGTAACCATAATTACTTTAATCTTCAATTCTATTGATTACAATTTTCTTAACCTTAAACGTGGGTCCCTCGTGACTAATGGTTCTTGTATGTACAATCGCAAAGTGTTCGAAATATCATTACACTGTTTCATTAGGGCACACCCAAGGGTTCACGGCACTTTGCGATTAAAATTTATTATTGAACATTTAATCGTGCATATTATTACACTTTGATTTGCAATAAGAATTGAACATTGTCAACCCGTTCGTACGGTTCATCATTTGGCCAAAAAAGAATTCGTCGAGGAGGATTTGACTTCACGACTACGTCTTCGTAGCCGGTGTTATTTTCGAGGCTATCTTGCCTATCACAATTTAATGTCAGAATTGTTGTATTTAAATTGCGGCTTTGCATAGGATTAGCATCAGAGCTTCAAGGATATTCACACTATTATTGCTGTATGCATGCTCTCCACTTAGTTTTAACAATAATATAACTAACAATATGAATAATAATATGAATAATATAAATTTTCTTATGTGCTTTGATGTCTTTCACTTCTGAAACATGTAACTCACTTCTCAGGATTTCCTTATTCTGTCTCTCTCGCACGCAACTAACTTCATGGTAATAGCGCGATCGTTGCGCCTCACTATATCAAACGATTTTGTGGTCATATTTTTCACATGTCTCCCATAGGAGTTCGAGCTCCTCCATATAGCCTCCATGGTCCGAGCTCTGAGTACGGACGGCGCAGCTTCGATGCCCGTAGCAACATTTTTTTTGTTATACATATATGAATTAAATATAAAAAATAATGCGTTGACAGGCGAGAATAGATAAAGCGAGAGTAAGGTAGAAATTTTCTGAATATAAAATGAAGAAAAAAAAGTTCATTCACCGAGGATTGAACCCGGACCTTCAGCATCGTAATCCGTAACGCTACAACTCAGCCACAACGCTCATTGCAGACAAAGAAACATTTGTGATACACCCTTTTCCATAATGTTTACTGTTGAAAAAAAATGCCGAAACGATCGCGGCAAAGGCTCAAGATTTCTTTTTGAACCTTTCACGGTCGTTTCGGTGTTTTATTTTTCAACGCGGTTCGTCGTTAATTTTTTTAACCCGCATTTTCGGCATAAACGGGCAACCGAGAGAAAACAATGATCTCGATACATGTTTTTCACTTTGAAATTCATTTAATGCATATTCCAATCCGCAGTACAGCCACACATATATGTCGAGCTCGATCGGACGGAAAACCTCGCTCCGTTCGCCTGTCTAGCGAGCGAGGGGCAGAGACTTTTCCCCCACCGAGCTACCCATTCGTGTTCACGCTGCTGCGATACCAACTTGAGCGGTGATCACGGACTCGCGCGGCTACAAGGGAATCTGCAACCTCGACAGAGGCGATGATCACGAAATCATACTCCCGAACTCGCCGCCGCGATTTAGCGCCATTTACGAAGCACGCCGAAAAGGGCCGCGTTGTACATCTCCCCATCAATCTCTGGTAGTCAACCCACGGTCTTGCATACAGGCCTGCATGGAGCCTAGATACCAGGAGGTTTAGCGGCAATGCAAAGGCGCTGAAAAAAGCGTCCCCGAAAATGTCCCGAAGTGATGGCGCTGGGGTGCAGCGGCACCTACATATATAGTAATATATTGGTCAACGAGGTGAAAGTGATCGGGTAAGTTTCTAACCTCACGACAGACCGATCATAACATCAAACGTCGAAATATCCGCCGATTCATAATTTCCTCATGACGGTTCGGGAAAAAAAACGCAAAAGCGAGAAAAGATCTCAAACTCAAACTCAGAATGGCGGCGATACAGCCCATCTAGAAAAACGTGTTTTTTTTACATATAACTTCACGGGAGAACGGTTTTCTCGTAAAATATAAGACCTGAAACAAAAACCAAAAAAATGATAATTTATATATTATTAGTTATGACACTACCTAGAAATGTGCTTTCAAATTTTGCAAAAATAGCGCACTTTGAAGAAAATAAAACGATTTTTTGCCAAAAAAAAGCAGTAAATTGTTTATCAAAAGAAGTTTACATTTAATCAAAAAACGGCTATGTACTCCCATAAAGAATATAATTGTGAAGCTGCTATCAAAATTTCAAATCGATGCAGGCAAAGGTGGTCGAGTAATCCGTCTTCCGAGATCGAATAAAGTGGTTTCGAGAAAAACGCGTTTAAAGTTGTACGAGCAACTCAGCGCGCGTTCCAAGGCGCTGCGGCCAAATCGGTAATTGAACCTTTAAATAAAAAAAATTGCTACAGGACCAATTGTATATTGTTTTTATGACACCAAAGTATTTTTAGGAAAGAAAACGTCTTTCCAAAATCCTAGAGTGGTGTTATCCCTTGACACTAATGAGGGTTAGGTACATCATCTGTGATCTGTCTTAGATCGCACCCATGTTTAGCGTATATCTATATACATATAGGTGCCGGAGCACCCCAGTAGGTCTATTCTGTAACTCGTTATATCTCGGTAACGACAGTTTTCGTTATCGTTAGCTAGCGACAGCCAATAAGAGGCCCCCTTTCGTCTTGGAACGTGCATGCAATTGGCTGTCGGAAGCTAACGATAACGAAAACTGTCGTTACCGGGTTATAACGAGTTACAGAATAGACCTCCTGTAGGCCTATTCTGTAACTCGTTATGTCTCGGTAACGACAGTTTTCGTTATCGTTAGCTAGCGACAGCCAATTGCATGCACGTTCCAAGACGAAAGGGGGCCTCTTATTGGCTGTCGCTAGCTAACGATAACGAAAACTGTCGTTACCGAGATATAACGAGTTACAGAATCCCGCTGCAGTAGGCCTATTCTGTAACTCGTTATATCTCGGTAACGACAGTTTTCGTTATCGTTAGCTAGCGACAGCCAATAAGAGGCCCCCTTTCGTCTTGGAACGTGCATGCAATTGGCTGTCGCAAGCTAACGATAACGAAAACTGTCGTTACCGGGTTATAACGAGTTACAGAATAGGCCTCCAGCGCCATCATTTCTTGTTCCCGTTTTGGGGACGAGTTGAAAGGCCTCGCTGAACCTCCTGGTATCTAGGCTCCATGCAGGTCTGGAAACTCTGGCGTTTTTGCATGGTGGAAAGTGTCATCGTTAGTGAGGCAAAAACGTAGTTCCTCATTTATCCACTGGAAGTGGAATGTATGAACATTCGAATGAGTGAGATGAAGTTAGGACTATAGTCAACTGTTGCCTTGCTGTCACGTCTCTTTATCGTAGCAAGTGGTAATAAATCCACTACCAGAAGTTCAAATTAAACTTGATATTACATAAAAATTAGGTCAATAAACGTATTTTTTCTGAGAGCATTGGATATCTACAAGTGTGAAGTATGTAAATCTGATTATTTTTAAGAATCTGACGGATTCCCACTATTACAAACACTTTTGTAGCGACCGAAAATTGGGGTTTTGCATGTCGTCTCGAAATTCCTCCACAAAAACACGCAATTTAAATATTTTCCTCTGTAATTAGGTTGATAAGCGACCCTGAAATTTTACGGAGACGATTATTTTAATATATTCAGTGAGGCTAAAAAAGCCTGGCGATAGGATTACCTTAAACGAAAAGACAAATATTTCGTTTCGTTCTTCTTGCTCGCACACGCCCATGATGAAGTACCCTCCTTATTAGATACATTCTAACATGGCAACGCGCGTATTTTGAGTTTGATATGTGCAATTTCCGTTGTGCAAAAATCACTATCAAATAATCGTCACATTAAACGTACGTTTTTGAACTATTTTTCTACATGTGTTTGTAAAAATATGCATTTGTTAACATTCGGTGATTACATTAAAGGTTTTCATTACTTTGTATAATTACTTTCTATAACTGTTTCTCGCTCAATTAACACGAGACGAATTGGCAACGTCGTAAATCGTGGTTTATGATAATGTCCAGGTTGGCCGAAGCGTCGCGAAGTTACAGACATACGCGCCCCGTTTGTAACCTCAACATCGGCCCAAAGAGCTGTCAACAATGAATATCGGTCCGAGTAAAGAAAGTTCGCCGTAAAGAAAAAGTGTATACTAAAGCTGTCTATAATCTGGAATAAATAAAAAACGAATGATTTTCTGATATACTAAAAAAACATTTTATGTATGAAGAAATTCCGCTTTATTTTGTCTCCGCCTAGAAATTTCTAGAGAATTATCATTTCTGAACATAGTTATTACATCAATATTAAGTAATTATTACTAATTAAGAGAATAAGAACAAATAATATTCGTTGTTAATTATCGTGACCGAGTAGTTCGATGTTCCCGGGCATAATTACCGAATAAGAATAAAATACGACGCATGTGTGCCGTCTACGACGTTGCCACAATTGCACAGCTTAACATTTTGTACGCTTGATTTGCGCACAAATTCGCTATTAAAAACATTAATAATTTTATAACGGTACTGTGAATCCTCATTTTCACGGTAACAAGGGTTAGTCCGATAATTAGTCGAACCGTACCTATTTTTTCAGCTTCGTGGTAGCATTTTCTTGGCAGATATTAATAATGTACTGAAAAATGATCGGGAGTGTTCCATAAGCGTAATGTAATGAGCCCACGTAATACGTCGAGTTGGCGATTTTTTTTTCTTAAAAAAACGATACTGTGGATCGTATTCAAACTGCACAGGATGATCAGCAAAGAGGTTGTGAAGGTCCAGACAAAATTCAGCTCGGTGGTAACATGTTGACTTAAGGTAGTCCTATCGCCAGGTCTCAATCCATAGGATTTTCATAATTTTTTTTTTTGAGCTTCCCTAAATATATATTAATCGTCTCTGTAAAATGTCAGGGTTGTTTATCGACCCAATTACAGAGAAAAGAAATATTATATAATAACAATAATCGAGTTTTATTTGCACAACTTGCTTTATAAGTTTTTTACAAAAAGTTTCCGATTTGTTTATACACATTTTTCTTACATCTACCTTAATTCTATGTTCTATCCCGCATATCTATGCTCTCTCTTTGTTACTTTACTCCTCATCTTCATCGCTTGCAACTCCCTCTTCCTCCTTGCGCATTTTTTACATACTTCCTCTATTTGTCTGAAATACTGGCATATCACCATATTTATCTTTCAACTCAACGTGTTCATATTTTTTTTTGTATCTGCTACGGCGAACGCTTCGCCATTTTGTAGCTTCCATGTACAGGGATTTCCCCTTTTTACATTTCCCACCATTTTTCTCCAATCCACATCCCTGATCGATCCCCACCTTGCGGCCGCAGCCGACTTCCCCCTCTGTATCGCATTCACCATGACATTTTCTGTCATGGGTATAGGGAAACTGCGGAAAACCTATACCAATACAGCCGGTCACGGGTTCGCTTCCCAACCTCGGAGCTAGTCGCGTTTCGTCGAGAAATAGCTCACAGGCTACAGCCATACACACCCGACACACACACGTACCGGTCCGTGTGCGCGACATCTGTGCAGAACTGGAGCTACGTCACGCCTATGTTTTTATTTCTCTCCGAAACTACGAGACGGTGATTCGAACCCGCGACCTCCCGATGTGTTGATTCCAGAGGCAAGTACTCTAACCACTAAGACCAACACATCGGTTTTCTCAACGTGTTCATAATTTCCCCATTTATCGCCACCTTATCCACGGAAACGAGAAAGGAAGCGGTGGAGAGGGTGCAAGGCCTCTCCACCACTTCCTTTCTCGTTTTCGTCGTTACAATTTTCCATTCTTTTTCACATATTAGCAGGTGCTCCATTGTTTCGTTTTCTTTCTTGCAAATTCTGCATCTCCAGTCCTTTTCCCCCCTTCTTTCCCGCCCTCCATATATTTCCGCATGTTAGTCTTGCCCACATTTCTTTATTCCTACCCTTCACACCCTATTCCGCCCAATACTTCCATGGACTTTCCTCATTTTCCATGATATATTTTTAGTTGCCACTATATGACGATTTTCTTATTCTTTCCTCCTCCTCGCCCAAAATTTTCTTATTTAGGCATTCTCAACCGTTTTTCATCTATTCATCTATTTTATCCTCTTCCCTTCTTTCTCTTATCATTGTTACTACGTCCTCTACCGCCATATCCTTTAACACTTTCTGCAAGTTCTTTCCCCACTTTGATGGCATTCCATTAGCAATTGCCCTTACCTCCTTCATCAAACAGATTTTTGGCCATCTTCCCTAGCGGATTGGGAGACCGAAAAAACCTTTGTCATCGGTCACGGTCATTTTCTGCCCTTTTTAAACCGGAAAAAGTAACCGAGCAGTGACCGAACAACTTTTTTTTTAGGTTAGTCACTTGACCAGTTTTTTTTTCGGTTTTCGGTCACTGTAATAAAAGTAAGGTTAGTCACTTGACCGGTCTTCGGTCACTGGGGTGTTTCAGTCACTGACCGTAGTAGTGACCGAAGTGCATGGGGCAGAGAGAGCGTCCTTCTGGAACGCCATTGGAAATATAATAATAGAAACTCGTACACAAAAACATCAGTGAATTTGAACGTTTTTTTTAATATCTTGAAATAAACCAAACAACAATAACACTTTTGTATCCATTTAATACTCATCCTCTTCCTCGGTCGGTTTCCATCTCGGAACTTCTTTTTTCTTCTTGTCTCTTTTTGGCGTCTGTCCTTTGTTCTTAGCACCTTCGCTCGGTATCTTTCGCTCTTTAATTCGATGGATAACCACTCGCGTACTTTGGCTGCCGTTAGCCTCTCCTGTTGATTTAGACGACGGCAATGTTGGAGTTTCCGGCATGCAACTGTAACATAAACACGGCATTGTTATTTTTTTGTAACAAGGTAAATGGTAGCCCATTTAGAAATATAATCTGCTACGCTCGAATTGTTTATTATTTGAGATCATTTACCGTATAGACCCTCTATCTCTCTGTCGCTCACAACCGGATAGCCCTCGCTTCTCAACGTCCGTTTAACTACGAGTTTTAATCGTTGATTCTGGGACCACAACCCTTCTACCAGCGCACACGACATATAAACGTCGTTATTGAAAAGAACTCGTCAAATGTGTCGCTCAGCGTCGCGTTGCTGCGTCAGGCAGCATTCAATATGGCTGCGCATGAAGAGACGTGTTGCGCCTGCGTGTACGTTGAGCCACCATCTACTCTATCGAGGACTCCTCGGCGCGGAGGTGAGGATTGCCGAGAACCGAGAGTACACCACGTGGAATACGCTTATCTATTATTTATATGAAGTGAATCCTCAGTGCATAGGATAGTATAACGTATATGTATAATGCAGTGCACATGCTCGTACATTTTTCTTTACAATATTTTAATTTCATTTTGTTTACAAAGCAGCAGCGTGGAACACATATGTGGCATACATACATACGTAACGTGCTACACGAAATATCAATAATTGCAAGAAAAGAATGTATATTTCTTTTCATTCTTGTCAACATATAAAAATTATTTCCTTTCTCATTTATAGATGGAAAATCGGATGAAACACCTCAAGTGTCAAGTGACTAACCTCACTTTTATTACAGTGATCGAAAACCGAAAAAAAACGGTCAAGTGACTAACCTAATTTTTATTTCCGTGACCGAAAACCGAAAAAAAACCGGTCAAGTGACTAACCTAACTTTTATTTCAGTGACCAAAAACCGAAAAATAACGTTCAAGTGACTAACCTAAAAAAACAGTGTTCGATCACTGTTCAGTCATTTTTTTCGGTTCAAAAAGGGCAGAAAATGACCGTGGCCGAAATAGGGTCATTTTGACCATATCATTTTGGTCTTTTTTTAGGTCTCCCAATCCACTAGGGTTGAATCTTCCATCAGAACCTCTCTTATGTACCTAAACACTCTTTCTCTTATCAAATAGGCCATTGTTGGCACACCCAGCTCCCTTATTCAAATATAATTCGGGGTTGTTTTATTTACTCCTAGCGCCATTTTGCAGTGTCTGCTCTGTATTCTTTCAAACACCCCAATTTCCTCTATTCCCCAAATCTCTACTTCGTACGTAGTTCCTGCTTTTATTGTTTCTAATAAATAGTCTCTCTTCTATCATATGTCTTCCCGCTCTTGAAAAGAAGTATCAAAGTTGCATATTTTTGTGAAGGAATTCCAAGACGTCATACAAAACCCCAATTTCCGGTCGCTACGAAAGTGTATATAATAGTGAGAATTCGTCATATTCTTAAAAATAATCAGATTTACATACTTAATACTTGTAGTAATCCAGTGCTCTCAGAAAAAATTACGCTTATTGACCTAATTTTGATGTAATATCAAGTTTAATTTGAACTTCCGGTATTGAATTTATTACCACTTGCTACCATAAAGAGCCGTGACAGCGAGGCAACAGCTGAGCTGAGTCCTAACCTCATCTCACTCATTCGAATTTCCACACATATTGCACTTTTACCCGACATATTTCACCGACACAAATTCTCCACGCTTTTTACCAGTCGTGGTCCGAATACAATGCTTTATATTTCCCGCACCTGACATTGTTTCGACAGATCGACGTTGAACAGCATGGAGGTCAAACTCGCCTGGTTGAGTAAAAAGAGACGGAGATAGAACAAATATTGCCAAAAATCAAACCTAGAAATACTGCGCGATTCGTTGGAATAACAATTTTTTCATTTGCCTAATTAAATGTGAACATTCATTAAACAGTTTACACAAGGAAAATATTAATACAATTTTTTTTGCTTACCTTAAAAATGTTAATCGTAAAAGTCTTAAGTATGATCAGTGGTATGGCGAGTGTGAAGCGATAGGACCCCATAACAACCTTAAAAGGATTATAAAACGCCAGCGTACGGTTATTTGACCACTTGATCTATATCACCGTTTGCCCGGTAACTTGACCGCGCTCAAGCGAATGCGCAATGAGGCCGACGCGCCCCGTGAACGATCAGCTGATCAGCTTTGCCGCTTTTCCGCCAATATTGACAAGGAGAACGCGGAAGGCTCGGCGAAAGTACCCGTAGATATAAAACAAGAAAGAAATGGGACGCACGGTTTACGCGGAAGAGCGTCTACTCGATTACCTGAAGTCTCTGACGCGAACGGATGGATACACCGTTGGTCTGATACTAGGACAGGTTCGTTTTCGCTGCATGCCGATATTTCAAAACCCCCCATACTCGAACGTCCTCCCATCGAACATATGTGACAGTAACTACGGGGGGAAAGAAAAAGGCTTCCAACGATCAGGAAACATCGATAGGATCGAAGCTCCGACATTTCATCGTACGAATTCACTTTTTCAGAGTACAAAGCAGAAGGACTACGTGGTCCATTTAGCGAGAACTCCACCACCCGCGACGAAAGATGTCATCGAGGAATCGCTCATCGTCACAAAGAGCAACGCCCCGACGGAGACCGAGACAAAGTGCATAAAAACTCTCGAAGACATACCGAACAATTGGGTCGCCGACCATGCCAAACACGTGAGACAACAATCAAACGCCGTTCATCTTTTTTTACACAGCTCCGGCTTGGATCCTATTAGCTCCACAGTGGCGAATCTATCGGATCTACAAAAGTATTCTAGCCTTGCTCTGATTATGCGAAAAGTATCGTTTCAACTGACTTCTCGTCCCACAATAGCGTAAAAGAGCTTGCCTCGTGTGACATGGTTAACTTGGAGGCCTGTTAACAGTTGAGTTTTGAAATTTTTATTGACTTTGGGTTGTGTACTATGTACTTGTACACTTGTGTACTATGAAAAATTATTCTGAAGGAATCAGATGATTGAAAAATCGCTTCGACATTTATTTGCACGTACATTGAAAAAATTGTATACCAAATTTAATGAAAACATATTCATAATTGAAGATGTTATAAACGAGCTCGCGTAGGATCTTAGAACCTTTGAACCAAAAATTTGATTTTGGCCACCCTGTTGATCTGAAACGAAAAAGAAGAGTTTTTTCTCTAAATAGATAATAGTGGTTCTTGCCCCAGCTTTTTTCGTTACAGCGTTTCAGTAATTGAAGATAATAAAAAAATGGATGATTTTTAGAGGAAAAAATAACATTGTTAGTAACTGAGGAACAAAAAATGTCACCTTAAGGGGTTAGACTATTGAACATTACCTGTAACATTAAGGGGTTAAACTACTAATTTTTTTAAAGGTTTGGACCTTTTCTTTGTATGTACCAAATTTCATTAAAAAGTATTCATAATTAAAGAAGCTATGAACAATCTCGTGAACGATCTTTGAACCTTTGAACCAAAAATTTGATTTTGGCCACCCGGTTGGTCTGAAACAAAAAAAAACGAGTTTCTTGGCTCAAAATAGATAATATTGGTTAAGACTTGACCAAGCTTTTCTTTGCTATAGTGTTTCAGTCATCGAAGAAAACGTTTTGAATTTTTTTCTCTTTCTTTGAGAAAAAATGACATTATTATTAATAACTAATGAACAACAAAATGTTAAGAAGACAAAAATCGATCAATACTAAACTACTATTACACTGGATAAGTGTACCAAATTTCAAGTCAATCCGTTCATTAGAAGTCGAGAAATCGTGTACACCGTTTTGAAAAACGTAGTTTCGAGAGAAATGCACTTGAAGTTTTACCAGCAGTTCTATCGTTGTAATCGTATGTTTAGCTTCAATCTGCGACTCCTGCACCATATGTCGGAGCTTCTTCGATTTCAGTTGCCTTAAGGGGTGAGATGCAGTCAGAGGCGTGAAAAAACGAGCATTTTCAATATTTTTTTCTATAGTAATTAAGTTTGTTTTAGAAAAGTAGTTACACAGACTTTTTATGTTATATTTCAACTTGACTTGTACAAATTTTCAAAGAAAAATATTGATTAGGGGTAGTCCATTAATCACGTGAGGTTTTTTAGGCCACTTTTTGAACCCCCCCTCCCCCATGGTGATATGTGGTGAGGTTTCTAGCCTGCCCCCCGCCTCCACATCACGTGTTTTTTGCTAAGAAACGTCTGACACAAGCGATAGAGAGTGCGGTATTTTATGATGAAAAACGAAATAATATATAAGTATTGTCAGCATATTTAAATGGCATTGTCCGCGCAGTTACAAGAAAAATACACGTGATAGGTCACAACATCTCCTGCCCCCCAGCGTGATCAATTGCGATGTTATCCAAACCCCCCCCCCCTATTTGAGCCTCGCGTGATTAATGGACGACCCCTTATTTATAACAATATCGTCATCTTTTTCGGACCCCCTTCGACATGTAGTGCTTTGCGTGACTTGATCATCTGAAATCAAAAAATCATTAGTTTAATAATAAATCTAGTCCTTAATCAAAGCTTTTTTTTTTCAAAAAGTATCAAAATTGTGACATCCGACAGATAACTTTCGATTTACGACGAAAAAAACCGCTCGTTTATTATTTTAAAAAATATAAATTTTCAACAAAAATGAAAATCCTTCGATTAAGGACTAGTTTTTAATGCTATCAATAAGCACACCAAATTTCATCAAAATCCATTGAGTGGTTTTTTAATTATAGTGGTCACCGACATGAAAAACATAGTTTCGAGAAAAACGCGTTTAAAGTTTTTCGATGTGGATACGGTATTATACGTTCGTAAAATTTTGAGGTCGATGGATGAAGCTAAACTTTTTTATGTATTTTGATCCGCTGAATCCGAATATCACAATTTATGCCGAAAAGTCGAGCATTCAATTGTTTATAGCCAATTGTTAAAACAATTTTTCAAAAAATTAAAGTTTTTCGGGATGAATTAATTTTTTTAAACATTTGGGCAATTTTAAAACGAAAGTTCTATAAAATTCTCTAAAATTTTGCTAAAGTTCATAGTTTTTGAGTAGTACATTTTTGAAAATTTCTGAAAGAGTTTTCCAATTTTACCCTTGATTTATGTAGTATAGTTATACTACATAAATGTGTTAGTATAGAAATACTAATTAAAAAATTACATCGAATCATCAATTCCTGGCCCATACAATAGGGCTTCTTCCGATGGGGAAGCTTCCAAAATATCAATTTGTTGTTGTCTTCGAAGCATTCTGCCGTCCCGGGTATTACCGTTTGCGCGTTTGTCAGCCGCTGCCCGCCATGGGGACGCGACGCCCCTTCACTAACTGTGGGATATCCCGGAAACTATTCAGCGGATCGACTTGAAATATTCAGGGAATATTTTCGAAACATCACACTTCAAGAAAATGTATTGAAAAATCGATTTTTTGAAAATTCTGACTGCATCTCACCCCTTAACTGACGAACGAGTGTGCGTCATTTTCACAGTAGCCTAATCCCTTTACACATTGTTTGCGAACCACGTAATTTTATGCGATCCGTAAACAATATGTCAAAAAAAAACGAAGCCAGTATTGGCATTTGCTATTTGCGAGATTCGAAGAACTTCTAACTTTGAGATTGAATACCCTGAGCTAGAAACGGCAACGCTCCTTGCAATTTCACAAAAAGATATTGCAGTTATTTTTACCCACTATAAATTTCAATAAATTCTGTTGAAAAAGACCCTGGTGAGCGAATTGTCCCAAACGTACAAAATTCCACCAGGGAAAACTGGCGTAGTCTATCCTGTGTAGTTGCAATGGATCCGAATTTTCGATTCCCAGTCAGTTTTAACGAAAAATCGTATTTGCAGTATGTCTTTGACGGGTCGAAAAATAGCTGATTTTTACGATTTGTTTTGTCGATGATTAAAATACGCTTATCAGTCCGATTTTTTAGTCAAATCAAAGCACTCACGAAGAACAGAAAATAAGTTTTTGAGCGTTTATTTTTATTATTTTTACATTTTTTTAACGGTTGAAAATGTCTTAGAAAAAAATGGAGTCCCCACAGTGTACACAGTGGCCGTAAATATTCTCTGAAACAAAATTTGTAAAAAGATTATTAATCAGTATGAAAACCGCTGTCTTGCAGTCAAGGTTTTTGAAAATAAAAAATGACAAAATGGCGACGGTTTGAAAAAAAAAGTATCGAATTTAGCCTATTTCTCCGACAGTTTTTCGTTAAAAAAAAATGAAGATTTAAAAAAAAGCTTCCATAGCAAGTAGTACAGACGTGATGTCGCTGAAAAACCCCGTAATCGGAAAAAATCAGAACAAGGCCAGTTTTTTGACAGGTGATACTGTAGGTGCTGTGGGTGCTAAATCTGTGTCCCTAAAAATCGGGGTGTAGGGTTTTTTTAGGGGATGAAGGAGGATGGGGCTGGATTGATGCCAAACTACAACCCCTACGAGGTCGGCGCCGTGAGACAAAATGTTCAGAAAAATCCAGCCTTTAGTTTTATCCACAGCGCCGAAATCGTTTAGTTTTGTCTATAGTTCATTTCGGGGGTGAAAAAGTGGGGTGAAATTTTGAAAAATCAGTTTTAATTCAATAACTCGTTAAGAAAAAATCGTACACTTTTTGTTCAAATGGACAAGTTGTAGCCCTTGAAAAGACGCGTCGATCGAGTATTTGATCATCTCTCTCCGATAATATCTTCACCTCCAAACAAATTGTTGATATACCAACAAAAAAAATTGTTTATTGAATAGCTCAAAACCAATCGATTTTTCGGGTATGGTTTAAATGTACGAAATGTAGAGAATAATTTTCTCTATGTTTTCGTTTCTATGGACCACCCTGGATTTTTCAAGCCCCTTTCGGGGGTTGAGAATTAAAAATGAAATTCTGGGAAAACTATTGACCGTACGAATTCGACCGTACGAATTAGATTAAACCCTTAGCTACATTTTTGTCTACAGCGCCAAACTCGTATCTCTTCATTTTCGGTCAACAGTTGTCCCAGAATTTCATTTTAAGTTTTTAACCCCCAAGAGCGGATAGAAAAAACAAAATTCAAAGGTGGTCCATAGAGATGAAAATATAGAGAAAATTAGTCTACATTTCGTACATCCATCCCCGAAAAATCGATTGTTTTTGAGTTATTCAATAAACAATTTTTTTTGTTGATACTTCAACAATTCTTTTGGCGGTGTATATATTAACGGAGAGGGATGATCAAATACTCGATCGACGCGTCTTTACAAGGGCTACAACGTTCCAAATTGAACAAAAATTGTGTGAATTTTTCCTAAAGAGTTATCGAATTAAAACCGATTTTTCCAAATTTTACCCCACTTTTTCACCCCCAAAATGAACTTCTACGACTTCGGCGCTGTGGAGAAAAATAAAGCCCGGATTTTTCTGAACATTTTGTCTCCCGGCGCCGACTTCGTGGGGGTTGTAGTGTGAGATTAATCCAACCCCCCCCCCCCCCTTCAACCCTTAAAAAAACCCTACACTGCGATTTTTAGGCAAACTTGGATTTAGCACCCGCGGCACCTACAAAATTACCTATCAAAAAACTAGCCTTCTAATTTTTTCCGATTACAATACACGGCACGACTGTACTAAAGATAAAGAATGGCGTGAAAAATGTTGTCAAAATTTGAGACGGACAGCTTGAAAATTCTTACTTTGAAAAACGACATTTCGCGAAAAAACGCGTTTTATGAAAAACGATATGAACAACATGTTTACAACCATCTATACTATTGGACAAGGGGCCGTCCATAAATTACGTAATGCAATTGCGGCGTGGGGAGCGGGGGTTCGGCCAGGCGTTACGGTCTACGTACGCAGGAGGGGGGGGGGGTCAAGGTTTCCGTTACGTCACGATTTTAAAACTGCAAGAAATAGCAACATTTCTGCATGTTCAAGTTTTTAATTTAAATCTCGAGTGCAATTTTACCACGGACAGCTCACAGCTTTCTATACGCAATGTCAATTAAGGGGGAAAATCACTGTGAGAACAAGAACTTGCACACTAGCTTTCCCACATCCCCCAAGCAAAATTTGAAGGACATTTTTTTAAAAATAATTCTTGAAAGTACATTTATTGAAGAATATGTTGGCAAAATTTGTATTCCCAAGTCCGAAAATTGACGGAGTTATAGTCACTTTAGTGAGAACAGGTAGCGCGACCGGTTAGTGGCCTCAGTCCCTACAGGTGTGGCATCATTTACAATAGAAAAAGTACAGGCTCTTATTATTTTGTGAACTGTCATGAAAATGCAGAACCGTCATAGCACCCGCGACTAGATACTTCAATGTAAGTGTCAATATTCTAGAAAAAATCGTAACTTTATATCAAGAAACACAGAACGAAAACTTTGAACGCGTTTTTCTCGAAACTAGTTTTTTCGTCCTTGTCCAAGCAAATACTTAAAAGCTTATCAACCGATTTTCAATTTTTTAAAAAACACTTTTGTAATCGCAGTGACTAAGGCTGTACATATCCGCGTTTTTAACATTTGATAATTACTATTTTTAAATACTGCTTGAACACAGAAAAAGGGCCTTGAAAATAGAAAAAAATGTTCAAACTATCGGCATTATGTTAAAAAAAACAAAATAAAAAAGGCTATGCATAACGATAGCTACAGTTGGATATATACCGATAAATTGTTGACTTTCAATTTACAGATAACCTTTCATAAAGATATCGATGGGACAATGAAGAGAAATTTTTTTTGTCGTCAAATCATGGCATTTATTTCGGTTAATTTTCAAGATTTTGTTATAAAAATTGGTATAAAACTAGATGAATATATACTTCATAAAATGAGTATAAAGCCGATCCTGTCATAATTAGTTATGTCTATGAAAAAAGTCGCAATTATTGACGACAAAGCACCCGTTACGTAACGGAATAGGGGGGGGGGTTCTGGCCAAGTGTTACGGTCCCGTTACGTGGAGGAGGGAGGGGGGTCGAAAATTGGGAAATTTTGTATTACGTAATTTATGGACGGCCCCTAAGGCAACGACAAAAAAACGATTTTTTGAAAAATGTACACTGACGATCCCTTGAGTATTTGTGTTTAACAATTTTTCTTCTAAAACTCGCCAGTTGAGCAGGACGTTAAAAAAAGACCCATCGTTCGTTCAGAGCTCGCTTTCTTCCTGGTTTTTCAACTTTTTTTGCAATTACAGGTGACCAAAATGCTGCCGGGTGGGATGTGGGTACTGGGTGTATTCATAGCGGGTCCAGGCGACAGTCTCACAGACCAGAAATCGATACAAACAGTGAAATCCGTTATTACCGATGTACATAGGAATCTCCGCTCTAACGAGTATTTGTACGGGAGCAACGAACACGAGAATCTCATGCTGAGCTTCAATAGTCTCTCCCAAAAGTAACGCGAGTTTAATTTCTTTAAGGGCCTACATCTACCTAGAGGCCCGAAAAAAATTGCCAAATACCTAATTTTTTTCTGGAAAACGATTAGTGAAAAACAAACGCATTTTTTCACACAAAGGTACATATATTGAATCTTTGAAAAAAATCACCAAAAAATGCAGAAAAACAACAAAAACATGGCCGCCTGCAGATGATGAAATTTTTTCGCGATATTTGGCAGTGATCAGTCTCCATCTTTAACGGTCCATCCGAAATCTACCAATCAAACGGGTTATTCAAGCTAACAATAAATACGAGTAGTTGACGATCGTCGATTTTGAAAAACATATTTTTTAACAACGTGGCGACGAATTGGAGCTCGAGCATACAAAATCTCTGAAAAAAAGTCGTAATTTTTACGCAACTATTAAAAAATGAAGATCGATTTAAAAAAAGTGATCATCAACAACCTTTAAAAGTTTCTCATCCTATCTCCTGTAAATTTGGAAACAATCCATCGAATGGTTCCCGAGATGTCATGTCCACCGACTTTGAAAAGAGTGTTTCGAGAAAAACGCGTTTAAAGTTTGAAGTATGCTGCTGCTGTCGCTCGCCCGACCGACCGTTGGAAGCTATGGCTCTTCAATTTTAGGAACATTTCAATTAAATTTTCATGCAATACAACTAGAGCTTGCATTATCCGTTAATTTTTTGTATCCGGATAATATGGATAGTAGTTTGTTTCACTATCCGCACATCCGGATTTTTCAGATAATTCGGATAATTTTGGAAAAAAAAGAAAGGATTCCGTTAAAAAGTAGTTTTATTCATATTTATTAAAATTAAACGAATTTTTTTCTCTCTTTACCACAGCCAATGGACGACATTAACATTTTTCATATCACAAAATGACCGAGCATAATTTACCATAAAATATTAAAATAAAACATGAATCGTTGAAAACAGTTAGGTAACTCTTTCCTCCAAAAGTTAAACTAATTATCATAGTAATAATGAGGTCATAAAATATCAAACAAAATCAAAAACTATCATTAACGAATAAAAAAAACAAAACTTCTTTTTTCTAAGATTAAAAAATTAACCATTCTCTCTGAGACAAAAACTAAATACAATCATATATTTAAATGTTATAGTGAGTGAGATCTCGAATCAACTTAAATGCGCAATTAAAATAGGTATTTTAGACTTAACACACATAGACTCATACGTTTCAAATCGCGCGGAATTTTCTGAATGAATTACTATTAAATGTGTCACACGAACTATTAAAAATGAAGGAAAAACATGTTTTAAATTAAGATTACTTGGTCGCTACGTTCACTGCACACAATGCCTTTGGGGTAGAATATCCATAAGTACGAATACCCATAAGTGAGTATAAGTCACTTATCCATAAGTTGATAAGTGCTTATACTTATCTTTCTTATACTTATCTTATAACAAGCCGGGAGTATTTACTATCCTCCCAATTTATCTTATTGGGAGTATAGAGTAGAAACTCTATACTCCTAAACCCAAACAAACCTAAACAAACACAAATAAACTTCGTCATTAGCTAACATTAGCCATTTTGTGAACTTGATCTTTAACCGAGCATTCTCTTTATTAAAAATTTCTTAAAATGCTTGTCTTTCTTCGTCTTTTCACCCGTCCGCCATTTCTGGCGCTCATTTCTACTTTATACTCACTTATGGATATTCGACTTATGGATATTCGTACTTATGGATATGTGTACTTATGGATATTCGTACTTACGGATATTCACTTGTGGATATTCAACGACAGTGGTTGATTCCATGTTCAAATCGTAATCTTTTGATAAATTTTACTATCTGTATTATCCGAATTATTCACATTCAGTTGCCTTCATTATCCGGATTTAAAAAATTGCCGGATATCCGGATTGCAAGCCCTAAATACAACTAAAAGGTTTTTTTGCCCATGATACAACTAGAAGGTATTTTTTGCCATAAATACAACTAAAAGGTATTTTTTGAAAATGCAATTTTTCGACCCATCTAGGTAGATGTAGTCCGTTGAGTTTATTTGGGTTGGCAAAGAAAATATATGATTTCAATGAAAAAGGAAACAAAATTGAATATTACTCGACAGATGCACGTGCAAGAGTTTCGATATGAAAAAAGGTGGAATGACTAAACCCGCGGATTGGAAGTTTCAAGCGAACATAACGAAATGGCACAGTCTGGAGACCCGAGTGGATTTGGACAAAACGTTCGCGATATCCAACAAGGACAATCCCAAAACACTGAAGAAACAGTTGCAGGATATACTCAAAAATACCGCTTCGTCGATTAATTCGGCAGTCGCCGTGATAGAGGGCGAAGTGAGAACGTTGGACGAAGCGATCGACGTTGTCGGCAAGATGAAGAAAGATCGAAAAGATTCGACGAAAAACAGCGAAGCTAATTCCAACGGAACAACCCTACAAGTTAGCCTCTACATTCCCTGCGTGAGTAACGTGAACTTACGAGTACCGAGTTGCAAAAAGCACTATACGCAATGTTTCAAGCGTTGGATGGCATTGAGAATGCAAGTGGTTTGGAAACAAAAATCCACGAACTTGCTAATCGAGCAAACTTTCCTGCGGTGAAACATTTTTTCGAAATTTTCCGCCCTCGCTACGCAAAAAGTTCGTCGCAAATTTTAATGGCAGGACAACAACTCTATTCTTTATTTCTCTATTCTTAAACATCTCTCTTCTTAAATATCTCTATTCTGGAGCAGGATTAATCGAAACATCTGTATTCCACAATATCTCACTTCTTAAACATTTCTCTGCCGAAACAGCTCTATTCGTAAACATCTCTATTCCACAATATTTCGTATCCGAAACATCTGTATTCTTAAATATCTCTATTCTTCGAAATCTCATGTGACATCCATAACATCTGTATTCCGACAATTTCATCTCACAATATCTCTCTTCCAAAACATCTCTATTCTTAAATATCTCTATTCTTTAAAATCCCATATGTGACATCCATAACATCTGTATTCTTCGACAATTTCATCTCACAATATCTCTCTTCCGTAACATCTCTATTCCACGGCACGTAATATGGTGCATTTATTTATTTGGCCATGAATGAAACAAGTGCAACGCAGAGGCCGTGGAATAGAGATGTTACGGAAGAGAGATATTGTGAGATGAAATTGTCGAAGAATACAGATGTTATGGATGTCACATATGGGATTTTAAAGAATAGAGATATTTAAGAATAGAGATGTTTCGGAAGAGAGATATTGTGAGATGAAATTGTCGGAATACAGATGTTATGGATGTCACATGAGATTTCGAAGAATAGAGATATTTAAGAATACAGATGTTTCGGATACGAAATATTGTGGAATAGAGATATTTAAGAGTAGTGATATTTCGGAAGTGAATTATTGTGGAATAGAGATGTTTACGAATGGAGATGTTTCGGCAGAGAAGTGTTTAAGAAGTGAGATATTGTGGAATACAGATGTTTCAATTACACCTGCTCCAGAATAGAGATATTTAAGAAGAGAGATGTTTAAGAATAGAGAAATAAAGAATAGAGTTGTTGTCCTGCCATTTTAATTCTTACTTATGATACGTGAAAATCACATTTATTCCGAGCTTGCAAAGGAATTAATTTTTTTTTGAATGTTAACAGTTTTACCCAATAGGCCGGATGTGAAAAATTCGCAGAATAGGGGTAATTTCGTTCACGTGACCAGACGTTCAAATTTATCTAATTAAAAAATTGAAATAAACGAATATAATGCACATTTTTTCTACAAAATGATAGAAAACACTTTTTAAACTCTATATTCTTTTAAGGTAGTCCTAGCGCTTCACACTAGTCATCCCACTGATCATACTTGAGACTTGTACAATTAATATTTTTAACAGATGAAAAAAAATTTGTATTAACTAAATTATCCATGTGTAAACTGTTTAATGAATATTTACATTTAATTAGAAAAATGAAAAAATAGTTATTCCAACGTTTCGCGTAGTATTTCTAGGTTTGGTATTTGACAATATTGGTTCTATCTCCGTCTCTTTTTACTCAACCAGGCGAGTTTAACCTCCATGCTTTTCAACGTCGATCTGTCAAAACAATGTCAGGTGCGGGAAATATAAAGCATTGTATTCGGGCCACGACTGGTAGAAAGCGTGGAAAATTTGTGTCGGCAAAATTTGTCGGTTAAGGGCATGTACAAGGTCAACATAACCTCACAAATTTTTCAACCCTATTTTTTCGCAGATGGTTGAATTTTTTAGGAAAAACAAAGCATTAGGCTTTGGAGAATTCCCTGACGCAGAGCTTGATGATTTCCTTTTGCCCTAAATATTATTCATCTCTGAGAAATCTCTGTTCGAAAATTTCAGCTATCACTCTCGCACTCATATGTCACGTGGTACATCCTCTACTTCGCCTTAAAAATGAAATATGCGTGGAAATTCGAATGAGTGAGATGAGGTTAGGACTACAGTCAGCTGTTGCCTTGCTGTCACGTCTCTTTATCGTAGCAAGTGCTGAAAAAACCAATACCGGAAGTTTAAATTAAACTTCTGGTGATTGATTGATTGAATTGATTATTATTAAGAATTTGACGGATTCCCACCATTATATACACTTTTGTAGTGGCCGGAAATTGGGTTTTTGTATGTCGTCTCAGAATTCCTTTACAAAAATAAGAACTTTTAATATTTCTTCTCTCTGTAATTAGGTCGATAAACGACCCTGAACCTTTACAGAGACAATTATTAATATATCTAGTGAAGCGTAAAACAAATTTATGAAAATCCTATGGATTGAAGCCTGGCGATAGGACTATCTTAAGATGAGAAGAGAACGAACCATATTTTTAAGGAGTCTTCTCACTTTAGACGCTAAAAAAAGTATATTTTCATTAATTTTTTTGATAGGTTTGTATTATAGATATTGATATAAAAGTTGTTACACTTAATAAATACATTTTTTTAAATATTTATTTAAGGCACTATTTATAGACGAAAATGGTAGTTAAAAAATGGCTTTAAAAAATTGTAGGTCTGCGCTGTTGATGAAATCTCGGAGATGGATCATCCGAAACAAAAAAATCAAACGGTTTTAGATTCAGTATGTTAATTGCTATATGTTTTAGATTCAGTATGTTAATGTAAAAAGCGCATATCATACGATTTTTTATATATGCAAAAATAACAAAATGGCGGACATTTTTCGAAAAAAAATGTTTTTTCATCGTTTTTGGTAAAAAAAGTAAATATCAAAACTTAAAAAACCCCGATATGCGCTACAGCTATAGTAAAGAATATGTGGTTCAAATTTCATAAGGAGCGGTTCAGTAGTTTCGAAGATTTCATGAACAAGCCGTCGAAAAACGTTGTTTCGAGAAAAACGCGTTTAAGGGGCTATACCAGCGCGAACGCTAAAAATTCGGGCGATTTTCGGGAATTTTTTTGAAGAAAAGTACTCAATTGAATGTTCCGGAAAATTAAGAATATATTTGGCTATATTTGACCTATATTACATAATTTTTTCATAAAAAAATATTGAGATCCAAGCGACTTATTGCCTTCGGAGGCGCCAAAAAAAAGTTCCTCCACTGCTGACATGATTCCGGCCGATTGAGTAGCCGAAACCGAAAAAGAAAAAAAAATCATTAAACTGGAAGGTATTTCCTGTACAATGACGTAGGATTTTCGAAAAATATCAAAATCTAACAAAATGGCATAGTTATGAAAAAAGTGTGTTTTCTTGCCTATAAAATGGTCGTTTTTTTCAATGCCAAATCGTTAATTTTCATCCAAGCAAGAATTTTCTACGTCATTGTAGAGTAAATATATTCAAGAGTACTCAGTTCAAATTTTAAGTCAATCGGATAATTGCTTTTTGAGTTACAATGTCAGCAAATTTAAAAAATCTCATTTCGAGAAAAACGCGTTTAAAGATTTAACTATCGATTTTGGCAACATAAAATGATATTTACCATAAAAACTGCTAATCAGCTATACCTGGCCCATACAATGGACCCTCCTCTTATCGAATAACGCCTGCTGAGAGGCTGAAACTTCTTAAAGTTTGTTTGGATTACATAAATACATTTAAAAAAATTAAATATCTTTCGAAAGTGTCTGTATTAAGTGTAACAACTTTTATATCAATGTCCATAATATAAAAGGATAAAAAAATTCATGAAAGTAGCCGTTTTTAGCGTCCAAAGTAAGAAGACCCGTTCATACAGTCAAATATCCTACTTAGGTTCTTTGCAACCGTAGATCGTTGTAGCATCTGTTTTTGGTACCTGAGATCGTCACACGTGGTCTTAGTCCCCATATTCCTTTCGTTTATAACTTATGAACCAACCCGCGTCTTTAGATTTAATTGTAGTGAAATCAAAGCGCCAAACCCTGTTCAACGACGATAAAAATAGCGCAACATGAACAACCATTTATTCAAGAGTTATGAAGTTTTTAATAAAAAACGCGTATTTTTGGCAAATGTTTGCATAGAATGTAGTTTTCCAAAAACAATTAAAAATTTGTGGAAAACAAAATTGGCCGTTCGTTGAAATGGACGCTGAGAGCTATCGAAAAACAAGAGTTCGGGCTTGAGGTTCATAAAAGAGGTCGAAGTCCAATATTTTTTTCTGTCGAGAGTATTGGGATGATGACATCGGGATTTTACACACAATTAATACGTAGCTTTGCCAAGTTTTACTTTCTTTAAATTGAAACAAAAATTGACAAACAATGATGATAATATTATTTAAACAAAGTGCCTCCGTTGCTGTATGACCAATCGGTGTAGGTGGTTATGGAAAATAAGTTTATCTGAAATAAAAAATAAAAAAAACAATATACTTTTAGTATAATAATAAAATTTTCGTAGGACCGGATGCTGTTGAAGATTTTTTTAAATTAAGAAACTGGCAAGCTGTAGAAAAACGTTCGATTTTCCAAAATAAAAACCACTTTAATAATTTGTTATTAGGCGGTGGATAAACATATTATAAATCGCCCGGTCATGCGATAGAAAAGGTTATAAACTATGCTCGGGCTGAATTTGACATGAATCGGACGAATAGCTTTTGAGATACGACGAACGCCGTTTTATAAAACATGACGATGGAATTTGCATAATTGGAATGCAAATTCCAATTTTTTTCCTCATTTGCATCATTGGAATGAAAATTCCAATTTTTCCTCAGTTTTTTATTTCTTTGTTCTTATTATTATCGAAAACCTTTTTTTCAAATTGTGGTAGCCAATCTCTTATGCAGAATACGTAAAAGTAATCCAACGATGTTCGTAATCGAAATCGGTCAAATAGAAATTTTACAAATTGCAAAGAATGAAATTTTGTTACGTTCCAACAATGCAAATGTACAGATCATCACAAAACATTGTTTTGCGAAAAAACGCAGAAGACAGTAAATAGCGGTGGGGTGTTCCGCCGGCGCGTGAGATTTTTACAAAATCTTTGCTGCAAATCAATGTTAAGATCTTAGACTATAAAACTATACAATAGAAAAATCGTATTTTTGTAATATCAAGCTTGTGCAGCAGGCTATAATTTTAATGGGTAACACCACTCTAGCGGCAGAAAATAAGGCCTAACTATGACAATTTATTTTGGGAGTATGAAAAAAGGAATAGGATTTCTTTTGAGAGGGTTTATTTAACACATATTAAAGTAAAAAAAAATTAATTATAATATTCATACAAAATGGCGGCGACATAGCCCATCTTGAAAAACGTGTTTTTAACCAATAGCTTCACGGGAGGACGGTTTCCTCGTAAAGTATAAGACCTGGACCAAAAACCAAAAAAAAAATTGAATCAATATATTATTAGCTATGGGACTACGTAGGGATTTTTTTTTATCAAATTTTGAAAAAATGGCGCACTTTTAAAGAAATCAATCGATTTTTTGCCCAAAAATAAGCAGTAAATTGTTTGTAGAAAAAAGTTCACATTTAAGCAAAAAACGGCTACGTACTCCCATAGACAATGTAATTATGAAGCTACTATCATAATTCCAAATCGATCCATGCAAAGGTGTTCGAGTAATCTGTCCTCCCAGTTTGAAAAAAGTGGTTTCGAGAAAAACGCGTTTAAAGTTGTACGAGGCACCTGAAAAAAGTCCGAGGCGCTGCGGCAAAGTCGATAATTGAACCTTTTAAACAAAATTCGCTCCAGGACCAATTGCATATTTTTTTTCAACCCCAAAGTATTTTTTAAGCAAAAAGAAACGATTTTTCCAAAATCCTAGAGTAGTGTTATCCCTTAAGGTATTCCTTTCGCGAACCCAAATATTTTACACTTAACTGATTTTCGTCTATAATGAAGTAAAAATACAGCCCAGTATACTGGTAACATTTCAAGCCAAGTTACCGAACCTTTAACGAAAAAATGCTTACAGGTGTAAAAAAAAGTCTAAAGATTCCGTAACAACAATAAAAACAGAGAGTCACCGAACGTTTAAAGAAAATATTATTGTTAAAACTTGGAAAAATGTGACTAGCAGAAGAATTTTTGTAGCCGTGAAGTTTCAAATAAATGAAAAAATGTCTCAATCTACTAAATTTGCGTGAAATTTTTTGTTCTAGTTTATCGTTGTGTGTAACAATCCATTGTAACTTATATTTTTATTAAGCGCAATTGTAATTTACCGACGATTCAGAAGGCCCTGCTTATGCCCCCACAAAATATGGCCCTCCGCGAAAGGAATACCTTAAGGAGTGAGATGCAGTCAGAGGCGTGAAAAAACGAGCATTTTTAATAATTTTTTTTTATAGGAATTAAATTTGTTTTTCAAAAGTGGTTACACAGACTTTTTATGTGATATTTCAACTTGACTTGTACAGATGTTCAAAGAAAAATATTGATTATTTATAACAATATCGCCATCTTCGTCGGACCCCCTTCGGCATGTAGTGCTTGGCGGTGACCATTATAAAATTTTACTGGATCACCTGACCTCAAAAAACCAAAAAAAAAAACATTAGTTTAATAACAAATCTAGTGCTTAATCGAAGCTTTTTTTTCAACATTTAACAAAATGGCGGCTTCCGACAGATAACTTTCGATTTTCGACCAAAAAATCGCTCGTTTATTGTTAAAAAAAATAGAAATTTTCAACAAAAATGAAAATTCATCGATTAAGGACTAGTTTTTAATGCTATCAATAAGCACACCAAATTTCATCAAAATGCATCGAGTGTTTTTTTAATTATAGTGGTCACCGACTTGAAAAACATAGTTTCGAGAAAAACGCGTTCAAAGTTTTTCGATGTGGATACGGTATTATATGTTCGTAAAATTTTGAGGTCGATGGATGAAGCTAAACTTTTTTTTATGTATTTTGATCCGCTGAATCCGAATATCACAATTTATGCCGAAAAGTCGAGCATTCAATTGTTTATAGCCAATTGTTAAAACAATTTTTGAAAAAATTAAAGTTTTTCGGGATGAATTAATTTTTTTTAACATTTTGGGCAATTTTAAAACGAAAGTTCTATAAAATTCTATAAAATTTTGCTAAAGTTCATAGTTTTTGAGTAGTACATTTTTGAAAATTTCTGAAAGAGTTTTCCAACTTTACCCTTGATTTATGTATAGAAATACTAATTAAAAAATTACTTACATCGAATCATCAATTGATCAATCATGAATTGATATCCCGAAAACTATTCACCGGATTGACTTGAAATTTTCAGGGAAAATTTCTGAAACATCGTACTTCAAGAAAATGTACAAAAAAGTCGATTTTTTGAAAATTCTGACTTCATCTCATCCATTAAAAGATATGGAAATCTGCCGTCGGTTCACCATACCAGAGTGTGACGTTCCAGGGATTAACACAATTGCGTAGCAAATGCACCTTTGAACCAGTAGTTTTTTTTCTAGAACGGGTTTCTTGAAAAAAATGTCCAAAAAGAAATGTGTCGAGCTCGCCACTTGATACGTGTAATTCGCTGACGTTTTAATTCACAACCGTTCTGCTTTGTCAATCAACAGCCAGAAAAGTCTAGCACAGCTATGGAAGTAATTGCTTGCAGTGCCTCGATAAGATTAGTCGGACAATTGGTCAGTCGAACTTTCGTTCACGAGAAGGCGAGCATAGCCGAGGCTACGGACGCGGTGAAAGAGGACGTTATAAGATCATTGGCGACGCGTTTGGAAATGCACTGGGATAGCTTAATCGAAGAAGAGGATAGTTCGCCGGAACGTGAGTCGAAAAATCCTCGTAATTCACGGTGGAAAAAAATGCAATTGATAAGATGTAAGATTTCTCATGCTTCCGAGCTTCATTTTTCCAGAGAATGTAACGTTACACGAGCCTCCTCGGCGAGTCCTAGTGGAAGTACCTCATAGTAGGATAACACTGTCGGACTATTTATTTCCCGGCGAGGGACCCCAAGAGGCTCTCATATCGTTACAAGAACTTTTGGATCTCGAAGTTCAAGAGAGCAGCGTTCAAAAGGAGATTGAGCGTCAAGTTGGTAAATAATCGTAACAAAACATCTTGATCTCACTTTCTCCCTTTCTTTGCAGTACTTTTCCAACAGCCACAGAGTGATCAATCATAATTTCTTCCTTACTTTGCAGATCCGTCGGAATTTTATTGCCAAAACGAGAAAAAAATGGAGCCTGCCGAAAGTGGAAAATCGAGCGGAGATAAATTGCAATCTATGCTCTACATCGTAGGCTTGGTGCTTGGATTCTTCATGGTCGGCATTTCCATATTTTTGGAGTACAATTCATGATCTTTGTAACGCGTACGAGTATTAAGTTTGTACTATAATGTTCAGCCAAATGAAAAAATATACATGTTTTTTTTAATGTCGGGGTCGGAAGGAAAAACGCCTACAATAGTGATTATGTAAGTCTGCATGGGGATTGTGAAAATGCATTTTTTTTATTCGCTGTTGTAGTTCCGCAACGGGTCGTGTTCCAATGTAGACAAATTTCGAAAAAATAAACATGAAGCGCGTGCAACGTAATTCTGTTGAGAGAAAGATGCATGATACTTGCGACCCATAAATGAGATAGAGAGATGGATGGTTCGATGCATGAGAGCGAAAGAAGCAGATACCGGGCAAGTTTTGTTCTAGACGGATCACATTTTGGGCAAACGAATAGAAAGACATTGTTCGTTGTTCAACAGACCTTAACCGAAAGATTGGGGATAGTACGATATCCGTGGCGCCAAGTTTTGGCCATTGATTCCTGATATTTGAACCGAAGTAATGAGAATGTCAAGAATAAAAAATTGCCGTTTGGCCTCCTTGAGGGAAGGTTCTGCCTTGTTAGGCCAGAAAATTTTCGATTTTTCACCAATTTTTTATGCGAAAAGTATTAAATATAGAATGTTGATATTTGGTATGGTGACTAAGCGGTCTTTATTGGACATCAAAATATTTTTTTAAGTTTGACAAAACATGGTGGTGGGAGTGGGGGGAGCCACGTTTGTCAGTGCGCGGGCGATGACATTCTTCGCTTGCAGATGTCCTAAGTCCCGGACAGGTGATCTGAAACAAAAAATCCAACATATTTTTACTTTGTACAATATTGTGTATAAGTTGACCTAGAGTCAAGAAGAAAAATTGAAAAATAAAAAAATAGTGAGCAAAAAACAGCGAAAATTTTTGAAAAAGAAACAAACTCCCTTCCGATTGCTAATAATTTTTTTTATTTTTCAATTTTTCTTCTTGATTCTGGGTCAACTTATACACAACATTGTACAAAGTAAAAATATGTTTGATTTTTTTGCTTGAGATCACCTGTACAGGACTTAGGACTTCCGCAAGCGAAGAATGTCATCGCGCGCGCACCGACATACGTGGGACCTCCCCCCACCATCATGTTTTACTAAAACATACGTCGGATATAAATTGTTATAGGATTTGTTAGGGTTTTTTTTCATAATTAGGTGAGTTATTGCGCTACGACTCAAATGTAGAAACATCTTAAGGCACTACTACAGCTACACGAAATTTATTTATAAAATGAATTAAGGTTAAGAAAAATAAAATTTTCAGCCATGTGACAGCTAATAACAACGCATGCGCAAAACTTACATGTATATATAGCACACAATGACTAACTTCCCCAGCGCCGCTTATGCGGAACCCAATTTTGTCCCACTTTTACGGACACGCCAGAATACGGAGATTGGACTCCTTCCCTATAGTCTCCTTGGTCTTAGCAATAGTGGCGCCATCCCTGTTTGACCACATTTTTGTAGCCACTTTTTTTCAAGTCACTAGTGTGACACTAATAAATCTGGACATTTGGCATAGCAAAAATACCGGGCGATGTCATACTCTCTAGCGGCCGTACACAAATTACGTAACGCAATTGGGGGGTGGGGGGATTCGGCCAGGCGTTACGGTCTATGTACAGGGGGTCAAGGTTTGCGTTACGTCACGATTTTAAAACTGCCAAAAAAAAGCCAAATTTCTGCATGCAGAGATTAGTAGGGAGATGTACAACGCCCCCCTTTTCGGCGTGCCTCGGAAACGGCGCTAAATCGCGGCGGCGAGTTTGGGAATATGATTTTGTGTGCATCGCCTCTGTCGAGGTTGCAGATTCCCTTGTAGCCGTGCGAGTCGTGAGCACCGTTCAAGTCGATATCGCAGTCAGCGTGCACACGAATGGGTAGCTCGGTGGGGGAAAAGTCTCTGCCCCTCGCTCTAGTGCAGCGAGATCGCGCGTAAAAGTTACCCCCTCTCTAGTCTCTTACGCGCCCATCACACAATCATAGTAGCGCGTGTCCGTGAACGAGCGATGCTCGGACATCTTCGGAAAGAGCCGAGCATGGTCGAAGTGTCTCAACGCGCCTTCGGCAGCTACACCAATACATGGACGCTGAACACGTTCATGTGCGGCCAAGCCGAAACGAAGGCTTCGAGGGAAAAAGCAATCTGAGCACGACTCGTGCGTGACGTCACCCATCGGCACGCGCGAGACTTTTAGATGATTTCAATGCTTATTTAACTCTTGATTCTTTGCGTTATTAATGTATACAAAAAAATGTGTCGCTTATTTTTTTAGTTTATACGTTAATTTAAATATAATAATAAATCTAAATCACAACTTATTTATCTTATATAAAATTGTTTACGCTTTACTTACATCCGTCCTCATGCCAAATAAATTATAATTCATAAAAGTAAGTGGAAATATATTGATATTCGTATTATTATATTAATTCTCATACTTTCATCAAGCGATAAAGCATTATCCCCAAAAACAAACCAATCATCCATCCGGCCGCGAATCGTAAGTACCAGAAAGTGCACGTATTCTACAAGCGATGAGACGGTCCCGTTGGTAGCGTTCCTGGCTTCGGTCCGCAGGGGCTCCCAGTGCAAATTTTTCTCCAAATTTTTCATAATTTCTTATATTTTAGTCACATTTGAGATTTTCGGAGAAAAAGTGATTTAAAACAGATTCAAGTACTGGTCTATTTCCCAAAAACTCATTTTTTTTTACTGAAAATTCATGATTTCTCATTTTTTTCCCGGAAATTTCTCTTTTTCCTATGACCTGAGTGAACGGCTGCGGAGATATTCGGAGAAAAGTTAAAGATGAAAAGAAAATGAGATTTTCGTTAAAAAAAACTTTTTATTATTATTTTTTTCCGGAAATTTCCCTTTTTCCTATTACCTGAGTAAACGGCTGCGAAGATATTCGGAGAAAATTTAAAGATGAAAAAAATGAAATTTTCGTAAAAAAACGATATAATTTTTTTTCCGGAACTTTTTCTTTTTCCTATTGAGTGAACGGCTGCGGAGATATCCGGAGAAAAGTTGTAGATGAAAAAAAAAGATTTTCGTAAAAAAAACTTATTACAATTTTTTATCCCTCATAATTCTGAGAAATAATGAATTTCCGAAATTTTTGCAAACATTATTTTCCTTAAGGGGTAACACCACTGTAACGGCCTGCCACGAAGCGTTTCAGACAAATAATACTTGGGGTAATTATTAAGCATATATTGAAGTATATTGCAAAAAAATGTTATGGGAAAATATTACAAAATGGCGACACTGCAGAAAATTCTTCCGAGGCATGTTGAACTTAAGGTGCTCTACGGCACGTAGTATAACTTGTGCCAATTTTAATCTGGACAAAATAATTTTTTTAAATCAAATCTAGATGAGTGTAGCTAGTGAACTACGTAGGAGATTTTAGAAATATTGATTTTTGAATGATTGCCGAGTATTTGACTAAAAATCTTCATTTAGACTTAATAAGGCAAAATTCTTTTTTTTTAATTCAAATTGGCACAGTTATACTGCGTGCCGCAGAGGTTCGACATGCTTCAGAAGAATTGCTGCAGTGTCGCTATTTTGTAATATTTTCGGATAAAAATTTCTAGCAATATACTTAAATTTATGATCAATAAATACCGCAAGTATTATTTGTTGGTCACATTTTCTTCCGCCAAAAAAAAATTTTCAAAATATCCGCTTCTTGTAAGGCCGTTACAGTGGTCTAACCCCTTAAAGTCTTCATATAATTTCCGAGATTTTCCCGTGATCGTAATTAAAATAATGAAATATTCGTAGAAATTCGGAGAAACTCGGATGTTTGCGTAAAAATAATTGTCCCCAAAACTCCGAATTTTTCATATTTGTTCCAATTCATAGAAAAATTCGGAAAAAGTCTGAAAAATTTTTCGGAAAAAAATGGAGTTTTTCTGAAAATATTTGCACTAGGGGCGCGGGATCGTTCCCCGCGCTCGGTGCTTTTTTAAAAATTATTATTACTATTAACTCTTATTTGATTAGTTTTTTTTTATTAGTTATCATTATTATTTTAATTAGTTATCTTTTAGTGTCGACAAATTTATCGCGCAATCTGACCGCTTATTTTATTAGTTTGTACGTTAATTTGAATACAATAATAAATCCAAATTACAACTTATTCATCTTCTAAAAAATTGTTTGCGCTTTACTCACACCCGTTCGCGCTAAAAGATAACTAATTAAAATAATAATGATAACTAATAAAAATAACTAATCAAATAAGAATTAATAGTAATAATAATTTTAAAAAAGCACTGAGCGCGGGGTACGATCCCGCGCCCCTAGTGCACATTTTTTTCCGAAAAACTCCGATTTTTTCCGGAAAATTTTTCCGATTTTTTTTATGAATTGGAACAAATATGAAGAATTCGGAGTTTTGCGGACGATTATTTTTACGCAAACATCCGAGTTTATCCGAATTTTTTTTCGAATTTTTCCGAATATTACATCATTTTAATCACGATCACGGGAAAATCTTGGAAATTATATGAAGACTTCAAAGGGGAAAGACCACTGTAACGGCCTTACAGGAAGCGTATTTTTTTGTATGTTTTTTGGCGGAAGAAAATGTGATAAACAAACAATACTTGCGGTATTTATTGAGCATATATTTAAATATATGGCTATGAATTTTTATCCGAAAATATTACAAAATGGCGACACTGCAGCAATTCTTCCGAAGTATGTCGAACCTCTGCGGCACGGAGTATAACTGTGCCAATTTTAATCTAAAAAAAAGAATTTTGTTTTATTAAGTCTAAATGAGTGTAGCTACTGAACCCCGTAGGGGATTTTCGATAAGCTAATTTAAACAATATTTATTTAAAAATAATTGTCTTTAAAAAATTGAACATTTTTAGTCCAATACTCGGCAATTACTCAAAAATCAATATTTCCAAAATCCTCTACGTGGTTCACTAGCTACAATCATTGAGATTTAACCGGTGCGATGGTCTAGTGGTTAGCGTGCTCGCCACTAAACCAGCGGACCGGGAGGTCTCGCGGGTTCGAATCCCAGTCGCGTACATTTCGTCGTGAAATGTTTTTCTTCGGCATTTCGCGGCGAAATAAGACTAGTTCCACGACTGGGGGGCGATCTCGATGACTGGCTGTATTGGTATAGGTTTTCCGTAGTTTCCCTATACCCATGACAGAAATGTCATGATGAATATAATACAGAGGGGGAAGTCGGCTGCAGCCGCAAGAGGGGGGGGGAAGAGGGGAAAGATGGAGAAGAAAAGGAGTAAAACAGTAGAGGAAAGAACGGTCATAATGATGGGAAAGAATAGGTAACAAACGCGACAAGCGTTGTACCTAAGGAAAAAACCACTCATTGAGATTTAATTTAAAAAAAATTATTTTGTCCAGATCAAAATTGGCACAAGTTATACTGCGTGCCGTAGAGCACCTTAAGTTCAACATGCCTCGGAAGAATTTGCTGCAGTGTCGCCATTTTGTAATATTTTCCCATAAATTTTTTTTGCAACATACTTCAATATATGCTTAATAATTACCCCAAGTATTATTTGTCTCATACGCTTCGTGGGAGGCCGTTACAGTGGTGTTGCCCCTTAAGGAAAATAATGTTTGCAAAAATTTAGGAAATTCATTATTTCCCAGAATTATGAGGGATAAAAAAATGTAATAAGTTTTTTTTACGAAAATCTTATTTTTTTTTCATCTACAACTTTTCTCCGAATATCTCCGCAGCCGTTCACTCAATAGGAAAAAGAAAAAGTTCCGGAAAAAAATAATATCAAGTTTTTTTACGAAAATCTCATTTTTTTCATCTTTAAATTTTCTCCGAATATCTCCGCAGCCGTTCACTCAGGTAATAGGAAAAAGGGAAATTTCCGGAAAAAAATAATAATAATAAAAAGTTTTTTTAACGAAAATCTCATTTCTTTTCATCTTTAACTTTTCTCCGAATATCTCCGTAGCCGTTCACTCAGGTCATAGGAAAAAGAGAAATTTCCGGGAAAAAAATAAGAAATCATGAATTTTAAGTAAAAAAAATGTGTTTTTTGGAAATAGACCAGTACTTGAATCTGTTTTGAATCGCTTTTTCTCCGAAAATCTCAGATATTACTAAAATATGAGAAATTATGAAAAATTTGGAGAAAAATTTGTACTAAATTTAATTTAAATATATTTGCCTAAATTTGCCTATTTAACTAAAATAAATTTGCCCTTGCGGACCGAAGCCAGGAACGCTACCAACGGGACCATCTCATAGCTTATAGAATATGTGCACTTTCTGGTACTTACAATTCCCGGCCGGATGGATGATTGGCTTGTTTTTGGGGATAATGCTTTATCGCTTGATGAAAGTATGATAATTAATATAATAATACGAATATAAATATATTTCGGCTTACTTTTATGAATTATAATTGATTTGGCATAAGAACGGGTGTGAGTAAAGCGTAAACAATTTTTTAGAAGATAAATAAGTTGTAATTTAGATTTATTATTATATTTAAATTAACGTATAACCTAAAAAAATAATCGATACATTTTTTTGTATACATTAATAACGCAGAGAATCAAGAGCTCAATAAGCATTGAAATCCTCGACGATTACTCCGCGCCAAATCATCGTACAGAGCTCGTTAAAAGGTCAAATTAAAGCTGATTAAATTGCCTAAAAGACTTTCATAGTCGTATGATAAAAAAAATCATTTGAAGTCGACAGACCATTTTAAAGACGAGCAAAAATTTGGAAAAAAAATTTCGTTGGTTTTCGGATGATTACAAGAAAACCACCCACGCTAAAAAATGTACAGTCCAGACCTGAAAACTAGATACTTGAAGCTATAATTTCCTTTTTTTTAATTTTCTGTACGACCATTTTTCTCCGAGTTATCCCTTGTTGAAAATCAGCCAAAAATTCGGAATTTTTTAAAATCTCTTAATTTGTGTGAGTAATGTATTTTAGGTGTACATTTTATTATTTATTTTGTACAGTTACAAAGAACAGTTGTTTATAATTTGTTTTGTACAGTTACATTTTGGCGCCGCAACAAAAAGAAAAGTGGTCGCCAGCAGCAGCCGCAGCGTCAAGCGGCACCCGAGGGAGCCCAAGGGCGCGAGAAGGGGAGGTCATCGAAAGAACAGCGGCACGAACGACGGGAGCGGCCGCAGCAAGGACGCCGCGGGTAACGTCGACGCGACCGAACACGCAGTCGTTCGCCCCGCCGGATGCATGTTGAAGTTGCTCAAAATGAGCGGGCGTTCCAAATTTTGGTGCAAACAGTATTGGAAAATGTGACAAAAAAATTAATGTTTCCCCCAATACGGAAATGAGTTTTTACTTTTTCCATTAGAAAATTAATTTAAAAAATTGTTGAATTAAAGTGCCGAAACGATCGAGAAAGGCTCGAAGAGAACTTTGAGTCTTTCTCGATCGGCTTTATTTTCAAAACACATTTCACATTGGGATGGGGGTCAAAACTTTGAAAGGCCAAATATAGAACGACATGCAAAGATTTCGAAATGACAGAATTTTAAACTCAAAGTAACGAACTGTAAATTATTCAAAATTTTATTCTTCGGCCGATGACGAAATTGAATAACTATTACAATTATAATTACAAAGGATTATTTATTCGAGAACGTGTATTCAGATTGTCTACAGTTTGAGTCATACAAATACAGATTCAAAAAATCTAGAACATCCATATCTCCGAAATGGAAAGACGTGAGTATCTAATATTGGTAATGCCATCTATAGCAAAAAGACATATATATCGAGGATACAAACTTCGAAAGTATAGATCTCAGATAGGCAAACGAGCGAAGGTCTAAAATAGCGAACACCGAAATAGCGAACATCAAAGAAGTGGATGAGTTGCTTCAAAATGTTCTGCCGGTTTTCGCTAACACGTACGAGATTCTTTAAAGGTGTCTGGCCACCTTGGCCGATCGCAAAATGGGCATATTAAAAAAATAATAATAATGAACTCGAAAGTATGGGCCGGAATATTTTTATTTTTTACATAACGTCAGAAAGGGCTTTAAGAATAACATTAATAAATTTCCGTTCAAAATATTAAAACATGGCGCCGTTATGCACATCGCCGCGGAGGCCCTCCGCACGATACGCGCGGTCGTTGTCCCAGCTGTTACGCGGTCATGTCACATCTGAAAAAAAAATCAGCTCATTTGTGAGTAGTGTCGCTACAATGTACCGTAGCGGTTTTTTTTCGACCATTAGAAAAATTATGGTGAGCCATAATTTCGGTGAAAAGTACACATTTTTTTCTTCGGCTAACCATATTTTTTTTGGTACAATGTAGCGTAGCGGTTTTTTTCGACCATAAAAAAAATTATGGTGAGCCATAATTTCGGTAAAAAATACAAATTTTTTTCTTCGGCTCGCCATAATTTTTTTAATGGTCGAAAAAAAACCGCTACGCTACATTGTAGCGACACTACTCACGAATGAGCGGATTTTTTTTGCAGATGTGACATGACCGGGTAACAGCTGGGACAACGACCGCGCGTATCGTGCGGAGGGCCTCCGCGGTATTGTGCATACCGGCGTAATTTTTTAATATTTTGAACGGAAATTTATTAACGTTATTCTTAAAGCCATTTCTGACGTTGTGTAAAAGAATAAAAATATTACGGCCCATACTTTCGAGTTTATTATTTTTTCTTAAATATACCCATTTTTCGATCGGCCAAGGTGGCCAAACGCCTTAAAGTCTTTAAGAGGGGATATACATTTACAACGTTCAAAAAATCAATTTCTTTTCATTAAGGGATAACACCACTCTAGGAATTTGGAAAAATCGTTTTCATTTGTCTTTAATAATACTTTGGGGTCATAAAAACAATATGCAATTGGTATGCAGCGAATTTTTTTTTAAAGTGTGTATACGTAAGGCAGGTTTGCAGTCACAAGAGCCTCGCGGTTGATATGTCAGCGTGCGGGCTCTGAGTGCAGACGACGCGGGTTCGATCCCTGTAGCCAATGTCTTTTTTTAAATTAAACATATATGAATTAAATATCATAAATAATGCCTGGACAGGCGAGAATAGCTAAAGCGAGAGTATGTTCGAAATTTTTTGAATATAAAATGAAGAAAAAGAATAGATTAAAAAAAGTCGATTAACCAGGGATCGAACCCGGACCGCAAGCATCGTCAATCCGTCACGCTGCCAACTCAGCCACGACGCTCATTGAGGATAGAAAAACATTTATGATACACGGTTATTCATAATGTTTACTGTTGAAAAAAAACGCCCTAATGACCGCGGCAAAGGCTCAAGATTTCTTTTTGAACCTTCCACGGTCGTTTCGGCCTTTTATTTTTCAACGCGGTTCGTCTTTAATTTTTTCAACCCGCATTCTCGGCATAAACGGCCAACCGAGAGAAAAAAATTTCTCGATACATGTTTTTCTCTTTGCAATTCATTTAATGCATATTCCAATCCACAGTACGGCCACACATATGTCGAGCTCGTTCGGACGGAAAACCTCGCTCCGTTCGCCTGTCGAGTGAGTGAGGGGCAGAGACTTTTCCCCCACCGAGCTACCCATTCGTGTGCACGCTGACTGCGATATCGACTTGAGCGGTGCTCACGACTCGCGCGGCTACAAAGGAATCTGCAACCTCGACAGAGGCGATGCACACAAAATCATATTCCCGAACTCGCCGCCGCGATTTAGCGCCATTTTCGAGGCACGCCGAAAAGGGGAGCGTTGTGCATCTCCCTACTAATCTCTGCCGAAAAGGGGAGCGTTGTGCATCTCCCTACTAATCTCTGTTCTGCATGTTCAAGTCTTTAATTTAAATATCGCGTACAATTTTACCGTGGACAGCTCACAGCTCTCTATACGCAATGTCAGTTAAGGAGAAAGTCACTGTGCAAGAACTTGCACAGTAGCTTTCCCACATCCCCCAAGCAAAATTTGAAGGATTTTTTTTTATATATAATTCTTGAAAGTACATGTATTGAAAAATACGTTGGCAACATTTTTATTCACAAGTCCGAAAATTGAGGGACTTATAGTAACTTTAGTGAAAACAGGTAGCGCGACCGGTTAGTGCCATCAGTCGGTACAGGTGTGGCATCATTTACAATAGATAAAGTACAGTCTCTTAGTATTTTGTGAACTATCATGAAGATGAAGAACCGTCATATCGCCCGCGACTAGATACTTCAATGTAAGTATCGATATTCTAGAAAAAAATATAACTTTATATCAAGAAACATGGAACGAAAATTTTGAACGCGTTTTTCTAGAAACTAGTTTTTTAAACCTTATCCGAGCAAATACTTAAAAATTTATCAACCGATTTTCAATTTTTTAAAAAACTTTTTTTTAATCGTAGTGACTAAGGTTGTACGTATCCGCGTTTTTAACATTTGATAATTACTATTTTTAAAGACTACTTGAATACGGAAAAAGGGCCTTGAAAATAGAAAAAAATGTCCAAACTCGGGGCATATTGAAAGAAAAATCAAAATAAAAAACGGCTACGCATAACGATAGCTACATTTGTATAGATATTGATAAATTGTTGATTTTTAATTTGCAGATAACCTTTCATAGAGAAATCGATGGGACAATGAAGAGAATTTTTTTTTCGTCGTCAAATCAAGGCCTATATCTCGGTTAATTTTCAAGATTTTGTCATACAAATTGGGATAAAACAAGATGAATATAGACTTCATAAAATAAGTATAAACCCGATCCTTTCATAATTAGTTATGTCTATGAAAAAAATCGGAATTATTGACGACAAAGCACCCGTTACGTAACGGAATAGGGGGGGAATTTTTCTTAGTGCCTCGAAGGTTAAGTTAGGTTAATTTATCGTTTCTGTCAAAAATCACCATAACAAGCAATTTTTCGATTTTTTTTCTTCATTTTTTCAACTTCAAAATGGTTTTTTTTAGCAATAATACGTAATTTTTCTATTCCAAGACATCAATTACCAAGGAAAAAATTAAAAAATTTTTTTTTCGAACAAACTCCTCGTGGTACGCTTTCGGTAACGCTAATGCCGGCGGCAAGTGAAAACGGTAAAAAAAATCAAGGTAATCAAGCATTGTGACCACGCTGAAAAAAAATATTGAAAAAAAAATATTTTATTCGAAAAAATATTTTTTCTTTTTTTTCTCGGTAATTGATGTCTTTGAATAGAAAAATTACGCATTATTGCTTTAAAAAAACCATTTTGGTTGAAAAAATGAATGAAAATCGAAAAATTGCTTGTTACGGTGATTTTTGACAGAAACGATAAATTAACCTTCGAGGCACTAAGAAAAAAAAATCGCGGCGCTTTGCAACTTTGAGGATTTTTTGAGGACACTTCGAGGTTAAAAAATTACCGACGATATCCTTCGTTCATGCATTATATCCAGTTATACAAAATTTTCCAAATATCCTTAAATTCGCAAATTTTCAACTTTTGTTCAGTCAACATCAACACTTCGAAAAAAAAAAAAATTCTATCAACAGCCACTAATCGCATGTCCTAGAGAATGTTTTGCAGTTTTCAAAACTCTACTTTCATTTTCTGTACGATCATTAGTTCCCGAGTAATTGATTGTCAAAGTTAAAATGGACTTTTTTGCTTCGATCCACGATTACGCCGCGCCAAATCATCGTACGGAGCTCGTTAAAAGGTCATATTAAAGGTGATTAAATTGTCTAAAAGAGTTTTATGGTCGCATGGTAAAAAAAAAATTTTAAGGACTCGCAAAAATTTGGAAAAAAAAATTTCATTCGTTCTCGGATGATTACTTGAAAACCGTCCACGCTAAAAAAATTTACCGTCCAGATCTGAGAACTAGACACTTGAAGCTACAATTTCCTTTTCTTTTCTTTAATTTTCTGTTCGACCATTTTTCTCCGAGGTATCCCTTGTTGAAAATCACCCAAGAATTTGGAATTTTTTTTAATATCCCTTAATTTTGGTGAGTAGTGTAGTTAGGCTCTTATTGGCTGTCGGTAGAATCGTTGAATCGCGCTACAGTAGCGCGAATCTGTAACTTAAACGCCGTAGCGACAGTTTTCGATATCGAAAAATCGCAACAGCCAATCGCATGGACGATCATCCAAGAAGGGGGGCCTCTTATTGACTGTCGCTAGCTAACGATAACGAAAACGATCGCTACCGAGTTATAATGAGTTACAGAAACGCAATATTGGCCGGTGTCATTGCGCTACATCAGTGAACATTACAAGTTTGAATAAATCCCGTTGGATGACGCCTTCGCGCGAAAACTATCTGAAGTGGCCTTTCGTTTCTTACATTATCAAAACTCTTATTTTTGATTTTGCAAACTTAACTGCCAGCCAAAGTTTGTTTTCGATTATTCGCATTGCGTAAGGTGGAAGATACCTTTAGGCAAGGAAAAAATTTGCCGTTTTCAATTTTTTTTAAAGGTATGATTTCTTCACCATTTTATTGGACTGTGGGTATGTTTTATTACCACTTTCGGCTGTTACATGGTATTTCTTGGTATTATTAGCATTTCAAAATAACGGAGGTATGGCACGATTTTCTAAACTGGATTTTCAAAACTGTCTTGGCGTATAGCTAAAAAACTAATCAGCCGATCCTGATGAATTTTGGTATAAATCTTTCTAACCTTATTGTCTGAAACATGACGCAAAATATTTTTGAAAATAAAAAAAGGGTTTTTCGATTGAAAAACATAGCCAATTTTCGGAAAATTCAATCTTTTTGTTTTAAAGCGTGCCATTTCATCGATTTTCAACATTTCTCACTTTTTACAAGCTTTTATTTAACTTGACTTTCTGTGAGATGCAAAACGGAAAATCAATATTTCATCCACTTCCCGACTACGCAGAGCTCTGAAATTTTGCAAAAATTCATCTAAAAGGTGACAATGAATGATTCGACTTAAAAAAAAAAAACTCATGACATTAGCGATATCTAATCATACATATAAAACCCACTAACACCTACAAACAAATTGTAGCCGACCGTGTTTGTATGTGAAAAGTTTATATGCAGCAATTAGATGTAAGTTCAATCCTAATTACAGTCTTTGTTATTTTTTACAAGCATTTCATGTTCCTAACGTACAAACTCGTAAACTAGTAAACTACTAGTAACAACTAACTAGTAAAATCAATTAAAGACTAAAGAGTAGAACATCGAAAAACTTTAAACGCGTTTTTCTCGAAACTATGTTTTTCAAGTCGGTAATCACTATAATTCAAAAACCACTGGATGGATTTTGATGAAATTTGGTGCGCTTATTGGTATCATTAAAAAATAGTCCTTAATCGAAGAATTTTCATTTTTGTTGAAAATTTCTATTTTTTCTTATCAATAAACGAGAGATTTTTTGGTCGAAAATCGAAAGTTATCTGTCGGAAGCCGTCATTTCGTTAATTTTTGAAAAAAAAAAAGCTTTGATTAAGGACTAGATTTACTATTGAACTAATGATTTTTTTTTATTTCAGATCCAGTAAAAAATTTCTGATGGTCACCGCAAAGCACTACATGCCAAAGGTGGTCCGACAAAGATGGCGATATTTTTTATAAATAATCAATATTATTCTTTGAAAATTTGTACAAGTCAAGTTGAAATATAACATAAAAAGTCTGTGTAACCACTTTTGTAAAAAAAACTTAATTACGATTTTTAAAAAATATTGGAAATGCTCGTTTTTTCACGCCTCTGACTGCATCTCACCCCTTAAAGAAATACTTCAAGAGTATGAGATGACACACGGACCGAGGTTATGGTTCACTTGACAATAGTGGAAATAATAAGCGGCAAGGAGGGAAGGTGAGATCACAGAAGACCGTGGGTGGGTGGGGGGGTACCCTCCAATAGCAGCGACGCATGTGGCGGCTAGCGGAATAAAACGTGGATCGCTCAACGGTACCACCCGGCTTCATTGAGATCGGGTTTCCTTTCCTGTATGTAAGACCGTGGCCGTCACACGTCAAAATATTGGCCCATTTAGAGAGGGATGAATTGGCCCTTCGATATGGCGCTTAGGGTATAAAGAATCAGACTAGCCGCAACAAAAGGCTCCACTTTTGTTTTCTTAACTTTCTTTATATTATAATTGTCTTCTAGTATTAATATTTATATAATATGTACAATTACGGTGTCACTGCACACAGTTCATCCACAGAAGAAAAAAAAACACAACATACCGTCTCATCTGGTCAATTCGGATCGCGGCGTGCACGCTAATAAATAACGCGTGTTTCACTTCCAGTCGATTATTTCAATATTCCAAACGTACAAATGAGGTCCATACGGTTATCGCCAGATTTACGAAGAGCATATACCGACCGCGATACAAAAATGCTTTTTTTCACACAAATCTAGGCAGTGATAACTGTATTGCTTGAAATGCACCGTGAACTTTCCGCATCCGTCTCTTTTTCCCCCTCGGCCCCTCAGCTCTTTTGTTTCCCTTTCGATAGGCATGTTTGCTAAAACTTCATGGAAGTTTCACAATAAATCGCTCTGTTTTCTCTTATTTACATCAATCCCTCTGAACTGTACATATAATCACAACATCGGGTTTAAAGATGAGCCACGATTAACAAGAATATTCATTTCGTTCTCACTCCGGAGCACGATGCTCGTACTTTTTCGACTCTCCAATCTGGAATTGTATTCTCATCTCGCAACATCGTGGAAAAAGTAAATGACAAATTATTCAAAAAAATACATTCGTTCTACGTTCGCCCGAGAGCGTAGCGTGATCGCTCCCTTGTCGATGCGCTTCGTGTGTTTGTCACTTGAAATCCACAGTATCGGCTACAACAACGCGTGTACTTTTGTGCACGTTTTCTCCCTAAGCATCGACAGTAACGGATTGAAAGATTAATGTTCTTCGTCGAAATCTCGTCAATTGCGCAATCGACGACGTGACGATCCGCCATAGTCGTACACATGACAATTCAAGTAACAACTTTTTACCGAAACGTGCCAGCGAGGGAGGCCATCTCTGCAAGCGCTTTCATTTAGAACGTTCATTGCCATGGATTTCCAAACAGTCCAATATGCAATGTATACGAATAACAAAAAACAACTTTATCAAATGCCCATTTGTATCAGCACGCGCAATGGACTTTGTGCATAAGAAATTTGTTCTTCTGGCTGAAAATAAACTTGCCTCCTTTTGAAAAAAATCGTCCCATGGAATATCGCGAAAATTAAATGCCTCCAATTGTTCGAACGGCGAAAAACAAAATCCTTTCTCCGAATAAAGCGAAAGATCGCAAAAAAAAGAGATTTAGTGAATATGAATACCGATACCCTGAATTGCAATGATGCAACTGACAACTTCTTTGTGCAATCTATATCGTAGATTTTTCGTTCTCGCGTTTCCGCAAAACACTCGGTCGCCTCGACGCGGCTGCTCGTTTTCAGTATCTCGAACGAGTGGAAGAGCGTTGGAAGTCATCCGTTTGTCAAACAACGCCCATTTTAATGAGTCCCGATTGACTGCCACGCCCAACGCTCGAGTCGTCGAGAGAGTCGAGATCAAGCGCCGACTCAATCATCGTCGTGTCCTGCAACAATCTCAGTCTCGAGGCTGATAATGGCGTTGTTACAGCAACGGGCGCGACCGCGTTGTCAATGCTCGGTGAGCCGAGAACATTTTGTCGCAATGGCAATGGTGCGATATCGTCTATGTCCATCGGCGGTATGCTGAGCGATGCCAATGGCACTTCGTTCGACACGAGATGACTCACGCTATTCGTCGTACTGCCTGGAATAAAATACGGAACCGAAATATTAATCGATACCAACAGCTCTTTTCGAAGTGATTCAATTATGGAAAACTCGTTCTACGGTGATTTTCTGAATGAACTTTCTTTTTATCTACACACCGTTGTATTTATCTACACACCGTCGTATTTAAAAAAAACGTTACTTTTTATTGCCATTGGAACTGCCGAGACTACTGTCATTGGCTGCCAAGATATTTAACTTTAGTTGAGGTCGCATCGAAAAATCTACGATCGTCATATTCATTTTATTCGGAATTCTCAGTTTTAAGGATGTATGGCAGCTACTGCAGAGTCGTTACAGAACTGATTATGCAATTTGCAAAAATCGCATTTAAAGACTAAATAAAATAATTGTAGTATTCATTGAAGCTAAAAAGGAGATTTACCACAGCTCAAAGTAAAACATGCGGTACAGAAAGAAGAATTTTCAATTTTTAACTGCAAATTTAGTTGCTGATTTGATGTACGTTTTCCCTGACGTTGTCGTGGTTACGACATACGAGCTAAAGAAATACGAAAACGGTCCCACTTAACTCGCAATATCTCGCAAAATATATGGGCACACGTCGATTTTTTTTAACGTATCATGCATATTACAGCGATACCGCACAAAAGTTTTTTTTACAAAAGAGTACTCCGGAAATACCTTTTTTGCCAATGTAAAGGGAATTTTGGACGTACAGTCCTATGTTCCCCGTGTTAAATGACCCAACTTTGAATTCGTTTATCTCAGCATTCACGTGGGCAAATTTTGTTTTTTTAATCTCAAAAAGTTCTCGATATTTTCCTTTACAATATCAGTGAGTTTCAATTCGAACAGTAGTAAATAACTTAGTTGCCATACATCCTTAAGCAATCAACTGAATTCGTTAAGAAATTGATTTGTGGTTCATGCGAAAAAGATTTTGGAGAAATCCTTAAGGGATAACACCACGCGAGGATTTTGGTAAAATCGTTTTTTTTTTTTGCTTAAAAAATACTTTGGGGTCATAAAAACAATATGCAATTGGTCCTGTAGCGATTTTTTTTATGGTTCAATTATCGATTTTGCCGCAGCGCCTCGGACTTCTTTCAGGCGCCTCGCACAACTTTAAACGCGTTTTTCTCGAAACCACTTTTTTTCAAACTGGGAGGATTGATTAATGGAACACCTTTGCATGGATCGATTTAAAATTTTTATAGTAGCTTCACAATTACATTCTCTATGGGAGTACGTAACCGTTTTTTAAAATTAAATATAATTTTTTTTTGTAAACAATTTACTGCTAATTTTTTGGGCCAAAAATCGATTTATTTCTTTCGAAGTGCGCCATTTTCTTTTCAAAATTTGATTTAAAAAATCCCTACGTAGTCCCAGAGCTAATAATATATAGATTACATTTTTTTGGTTTTTGTTCCTGGTTATACTTTACGAGAAAACCGTCCTCCCGTGAAGCTATTTTTAAAAAAACACGTTTTTCAAGATGGGCTATGTCGCCGCCATTTTGTATGAAAGTTATAATAAATTTTTTCTATACTTTAATATGTGTTAAATAAACCCTCTCAAAAGAAATCCTATTCCTTTTTTCATACTCCCAAAATGAATCGTCAAAGTTAGGCCTTATTTTTTGCCGCTAGAGTGGTGTTATCCCTTAAGATTCCTTAAGGGGGAGATACCTTTAGGCGAGGAAAAAAATTGCTGATGTTCATGATTTTTTTTAATGGAATATTTCTTCAACAATGGTTCATTACTACTTTTAGCTGTTATGTGGTACTTAAAAATTTATTTATCTTTAAAAATGGCGGATGTATGGCACGGTCTTCTAAACTCCATTTTCAAAACTGGCGCGACGTATAGCCTAAAATCTAAATCTATACTGATGAAATTTGGTACAAATCTGTCGAACCTTATTGTCTAAAACAAGATTTTAAACTTTTGTAAAAATAAAAAAGTCTTTTTTAGTGCAAAATGTAGGCATTTTCTTCGGAAATTCAATCCTTTCGTTTCTAAGCGTAGCATTTCATCAGTTTTCAACATTTCTCACTTTTTCTTGGTCCATATTCTGCGTAAAGTGTTAAGGGAGGACACCACTGTGAAATTATCGAAAAATCGTTTTTTTGAAAACATTTTTGAAAAATCCTTTAAACCTTCAAAATATTATTATATTCGTTTATAGCTGAAAAAAACAGTTTTCAAAGTGGTTTTCAAGCTTTTTTTGAGGGGAGTCTCCGAGCACTGAAAAGCGTCTTCGGCTATGCCACGCCGGTAGACGCAGTACCAGCTACACAAAATACCGTCCCGAAAATTTGATTCTGAAGTGAAAACCGTTTCCAACGAGGATGACGTTACCCACCGACTCAACAAGCTCCCACGCTTCTGCAAATTCACTCGTGCATTTGTTTCCTAGCGGCTACCGAAAACTTTAAACGCGTTTTTCTCAAAATCATATTTTTGAAATCGGCACGCAGCAAAACTCGAACAATTTTCATCCAAACAACTTGTAATTTTAACTGTAGCTTCTTACATTGCTTTAACAGTCAAGTACGAGCTCTTTTTTTATTAACCCTTTGAATTATACATTTTTCTTTACGTGCAATTGGCTTGAAAATTTGTACTCGGGGGTTTTCGGGGTCGCTGTTACATGAAATAAGCTCCCCCCGAAAAAAAAGGATCAAATTTGGAAAAAATCCTACAGTTTTTGCCATTTACGGCCGCCATATTAGAACCGCCATTTTCGATTTGACAGTTTAGACTTCGTATTTGTATTCAGTGGATCAAAAACAAAGTTTTCACCTATTTTTTGAATATGGTTTACCTGCTAGATTAGTCAGATTTATGATGTAAAAAGTTCGTTTTTTTGCACTTTGGTTATTGATGACACCCGCTACGCGAAAAATAAAAATGTAATAGGTATGTTTTAGTAGTTATTGAAGTCCTAGGAACCTTGAAACGCATTTACAACCGCCATATTTTATTTAAAAAACACTTTTGAATCGTAAAAGTCTGAATTGAATTAGGTGTAACACCAGTGTTACACTATGCCGCAAAGGGTTCATTGAAAATTGTAAAAAATGTATCACTTTTTATATGAAAATTATGGTCGAAAATACCAACTTTTTGTCACACTCGTCTCTATTTTTGTTTTTTCATTCTTTATTAATTTCCCCTCGCACTTGACTGCTAAAACTAATATGATTAACTAAAATATTACACTCTTAGTTACAAGATTAAATTTACGACATTTCTACTGCGTGCCGCGGAGAGGGTTGACTAAAAACAATTTTAATATTTTTTTTCTCTGTAATTAGGTCGATAACCGACCCTGAAATATTGCACAGACGATTATTATTATATTGAGTGAAGCTCCAAAAAAATTATGAAAATCCTATGGGTTGAAACCTGACGATAGGATTACCTTAAAAAAAATCAGCATTTTTTCCTCGCTTAAAGCTATCTCCCCCTTAACATTAACGCGTTGTTACAATACATTTCTTCATGCTCGATAATCGTATCGAAATAATCTGTATTTCTTTTTTGCAATCAACAAGTGTTATGAAATTTTCAATGGCAATTTCGAGCTTGACAATCCATGATTTTCGTATTTTTCAAATAAAAAAGGCCAATATTTCAGAAAAAGTAATTTCTTGGCTACTTATGTTTTTGCATAATCATCGTAATGTTATAATAGCGACTCAAAACACTCGGTCATTCACCATTGTACGGTTATATGGTCAATCGAACCCCATCCTCTTTTTTCAATATTTTTTTCATCGACGGCAATATCGATAAAGCCTATTAAAATTATACTTTTTAGTAGCTCACAAAAAAAAACATTAGTAAAGCTAAACGTGTGATCTCTTGAAAAGTAAAAATAATATGTCTACTGAATAATCGAGTACTTGGACAATTGTAAAATCAATGAATATATAACTCGTTTCAATGGACGTAACGAATAATTGCGTCACAAAGTTTATAAACGAATGCGTACATGTCGTACGACGTATGTACAAAAAATCAAGACTGATTCAATTTTTCAAACAACCCACCTAAAAGTTAAGTAACGAAAAGCTCGAATTAATGACCCGCGAGCACAACAAATCGCGATTAATCGCAACGAAAAATTCCTCACATTAGGCACGGGACGCTGAAAATGTCAACGTTCGAGCGCAGCGTAAAATAAGAAGCAAAAAAAAAGTATAACGAAAAACACTGTAAATTTCTTCAGTCAAAAGTTAGCAAAAAAACTATTAGCTGAAAAATCAAGGGAAAATAAATTAACGCGCCAGTATTAGAGCATAAAGAATTTGGGATGCTACAAAGTGGCAAATGAACTTACCAAATAGTACGGACCGAGCCCTCGATAACGAGTCGTAATTATAAACAAAGAAATACGTATTTTTTTTAAGTTTACTCATAGAATACGTGTATGTGTGTGGGGTGTGAGTAGGTAGATTTTTTTCGTGTGCAATTCCGAAAAAGGCATACCTCCGATTCATTTGGAATTTCGGGAATCCATGTATTTAGACTCGCTGATTACGAATATGATAGTGAAAATGCCCGCAAATTTGATTTTTAAGGTCAAAACTCACAAAAACTGTTTTTTTTAATAAGTTTTTTTACGTAAGGTTAATAAATGTTGATCATAGAGAAAAATGGTTCCCACAAAAGTTGTAGCCTATAAAAAGATTGATCTTTTATATTCTATACAGTTTTTGTCTAAAACCACTCTGTTTCGATAAAAATGAGATAAAGTACATTTTGCTAAAATCCTTTAGTTTTGATATTATCTACGTACGCATTTTACCGTGGGAAGGTTGAAGCTTGTTCGGGTTGGTTTGTTGCGTTATGTATTTTGGTTGGTTTGTTATATTGTGTGTTTGGGTTGGTTTGTTGTGTTGTGTGTTGTTTGCGTTTGTTTGTTTTGTTGTGTGTTGTTTAGGTATGCGTATAGTGTTAAAGGCCATACTGCAACCTTCCCGCAGTAAAGTGCGTAATTTGATAATATCGATACTAATGAAGTTTAGAAAAATGTAATCTTTAGAGCATTATCCCATTTTTCACGAAACAGATTGGCGTGAGACAAAACTTGTATAGAACATAAAAGATCAATCTATTTATAGGCTACTACTTTTGTAGGAAACATTTTTCTCTAAAATTAAGATTTATTACAATAAAATGGAAAAAAACCTTTAAAAACTCAGTTTTTGTGACTTTTGACCTTGAAGATCAAATTTGCGAGTATTTTCACTATCACATTCGTAATCAGCGAGTAAAAATACACGGGTACACAAAATTCCAAATTAATCGGAGTCCTTTTCGGAACTTTATCCTTTTTTTTCTCGCAAATTGTCTTATCTCGATTTTGAAGACACGATACACCGCAGACGTTTCTCACTGACGAGCTTTCGTAATCCGCAAAAATGATCATGCCTCACGAGACGGTATAATTCATCCACGCGCATATGAACGAACGAAATGTTCGTCTCTCAGGGTGAAAAAAGTTTTTTTCGATTTTCCCGTGACATTGAGAATCGCAGAGGTAATGAATTTGCTTTCACAACGAGTGTTAAATGTCGTCGTTATCGCTCATCGAGCTCATAATGTAACGTCTGTTCAGCATATCGTCCTCCGCGGTCTCGTTCGTGCACAATGAATTTTCGGCAAAGGCCATTCCGTGATTCAAGGGTGCCGAGCCAAATCTATTGACGACAAGGCCGATCGCCGTTTGTCCTATAATCGGTATACCACCGGGCCCCAATAATCGGGCTGGCAAAATATTTTTCCCAATCGGATATTTGACGGTGTGCTGGGCGCACCTGAGATTGTTATTGTACTTGAGTGTGTGCTGAGAATTCGACAATCTAGCGGGCGGATCGTCCCGATAACGTTTTGGAAATTTTTGCAAATCTATATAAGGCCCATTCGTCTCGTCGTCCCGATATCTGCCGAGTGTATCCTCGGAATATCTCTGCGGATACTTTTGCAGGTCAATTGCGAATTTACGCTCGATCGCGAATTGATCGTAGATCAAATTATTGTCGGAGCAACGATGATACTCGTCGCGACAACGCTGTGGATACTTCTGTATGTTCTCGTCGCACGTGTAACTGTACTTCTTCAGGTCGGCGTTGAGCTTGTCGGTCTCGCGCGTTTGCTCGCTCTTAAAGCGTTCCTGGGGTGTCGTTAGTCTCGATGGATATTTCGTTACGTACGTCTCGTTAGTGTACTGCCGCGGATATTTGATTATTTCCTCGGGTGGACAACGGGTCGCTATGCGTAACTCACCGTTCAACGATTCTATACGGGGCGAACGTTGTCCCGATACGAGATTGTTCATGGAACCCGTCAGTTTCGTCGTTGGAGCAGCCTCGATGCTTATTCCGTTGGCCTGCGAAGAAACAAGTCAACATTCAAACCACATTCAATAAACTCTCTCCAATAGGGATGTTTCCAGTAACCAAGAATTCAAAATATATTGTTATGAGTTGATAGCTTATAATCAAGCCGTTAGGCCACAGTAACGGGTATAGAATCATGTGCGAATTTAACAATTGTTTTTCGTATGAAAAAGTGATTCACTCATAAAATTAATTACACATCTATTTAGTATGAATATCAAGCTGTTAGAAAATATATTTATATTATATATATTATATATTTTTAATAGTTTTTATATTTATAATATATTTATCAACAATATATTTTTAATATATTTTTAATAATATATTTTTTTTCGATGTACAAAATGACCAACTACTCGAAACTTCTCGAAACAGCTTTTTTGCAATTGGCGTGACAAATAACTTCAACAATTTTCACTCGATTTACTTCAAATTTAAAAGTTATGTTCCTAATTGCATTTCGCAGAGAAGTACGTACGGAATTTCTGATTAATCGAAAACTTTTCATTTTATGAGCAGTTTATGAGCAGTTATAACGCAATTTTTCACTAAAAATTCATTTCTTAAGTTCAAATACCTAGAACTTTTGAATAAAACAATATTTTTTAAATTTCATACGTACTTCTCTAGGTATTCTAATGTAGATTGACGAGAATTGTTGTTTTTTAACGAGGGAAAAAATTATGGAGGCTAAATGTCACACCGCGGAGCGCCTAAAAAAAACATAACAAAAGAAAATATTACTAGTCGGCCGTTTTGTATATCGAAAAAAAATGCTAACAGCTTGATATTCATACTAAATAGATGTGTAATTAATTTTATGAGTGAATCACTTTTTCATACGAAAAAAAAAATGGTTAAATTCGCACATGATTTTGTACCCGTTACTGTGGCCTAACGCCTTAAAGTAACGCTCGGAAGTGCCTATTTTATTTTGGTGAAAATTGTAGATAAATTTAGATAAATGAATTGTAAAAAAAAATATCTATAAGTCACGTGACAAAGAACACCAATCAGAGCGCATGACATCGCACTTTGCAAAACACGAACGAGTCGACGCTCTAAGCATACTGCTTATAGTGTTACTGTTTACTTTTTCTTAAAAAAACAATTTGTGAGATTTCTTGATTGATTTTGAATTTTACTCAAACTGTAATAATAGAGGTTCCGTGAAGGCAGATAGTTCGAATTTGCCTAGGATTGACTGCATAATGATGGCCAATTTCTTTACGAAAAACAACGACTTCTGCTCGCAGAATTCAGAAACGTGAAGACTTCCATGTAAGTATACCTTGAAGAATTGTAATTTATGCAACAAGTAATGTATATAGCATTTATAATATTACAAACTCTGTACCAATTTGCACAAATTTTCGAGGTTATGTTTCGTTTTACAACTTGTTTTGTTTTATTGAATTGCAGGTCTTCAAGACAGTCATACGGTGATGAATCGAATTTAGAATTCATCCTTGAACTTATTAATTCTGAAATATTAGCTATTGTGTTTGTTCAGAGGCCCTTATTTTTCACAGTAGGACGTCACGCGTCGTCAAATGACTGGTATGGGAGTTTCGGCGCGTATTTTCGAGTTGGTAGTAACACAAAAGTTTTTGTTATTTACGTAATAAAAATATAAAAGTGCATAATTTTGCCCTTGAATTGTATATTTTATGAAAAAATAGCATCTACAGAATAAATCTATACCTCGTATGCTTTTTAAGGTTACTTGAAAAAAAGAATATCACAAACCGACGTTTGACTCAACTGGACCGCTCCAACCTCCTTGAAGGATCATCACAGTGTAAAATTTTCAAAAAATCGATTTTTTTGTTCGCTTTATCCGATAGTATAGACGGTTATAAACATGCTATTCATATACTTACATAAACGTAAGTAGATAATTTATATCAAAATTCCGCACTCGGAACTTTAAACGCGTTTTTCTCGAAACGCCGTTTTTCAAAACGGTGTACACTCTCAAAAGAAGAGTTCTCAACCTATCCGTCTCGAATTTTGACACAACATTCTTTATCTTTGGAAGCTATCTTATCTATGGAAGCTTTTTTTTTAACGAAAAACGGTCGAAAAATAGCCTAAATTCGATACGTTTTTTCAAAACGCCTCCATTTTGTCAATTAAGATTTTTTTAAAATCAACAGCAAGATAGCGGCTATCTTATTGATTAAGGGGTAAGACCACTGTAGAAACTTCGAAAAATCTATTTTTTTTCTGTTCTTAAAACATGCCTTAATATCTTACAAATGACATACTCAAAATATTAAGGTGGGAAAAATGTCTAAATACTTCTATTTTGAATTTTGGCGCGGCCCCTCTCATTCCGATGCAATCCGTACCGAAAACTTTAAACGCGTTTTTCTCGAAACTATATTTTTCAAGTCGACCGGACTCATAACTCGAACAAATCTTGACCGACTGACTTGAAATTTTAACTGTATTTTCACAATTACATCCTGCATAGAAGTACGTAGGATTTTCTCGATATATTACACAGTTTTTTTTATAAACAATTTTCGGACGGTTTTTTTGAGAATTTTGAACTTTTATTTAAAAAACGCGCTGTTTTTGCAAAAATCGATATATCAAAAAAAAATATATCGGTAGCTATTTACATGTATAATTGAAAGAAAAAAAAATCATTCACTGTAAATTAAAAATTGTAGTTGTCGGTTGTCCGGCCGCGCGCCTATGAAAAAAAAGGCTCCGTCGAAGAAAAGCTGTGCAGCCGCCATTTTGTTTTATATAACTTTGAAAAAAAAAAATACTTTGTACGGCTTATGATATGTACAATAAAGGACCCTTTTCAGAATTTTGAATTATTCCATTGTCCCGCTGAAAAAAATTCCCAAAATATACTTATCCCCCCCCCCCGCTACAGTGGCCTTAACCCTTAATAATCTTTTTACAAATTTTGTTGCAGATAATATTTACGGCCACAACCGTGTTCACCGTGAGGACTCCTTTTTTCGAAGGCTTTTTCAACCGTTAACAAAATGTAAAAAAATAAAAATGAACGTTTAAAAATTTATTTTCTGTTCCTCATGAGTACTTTGATTTGACACAAAAAATCAGACTGATTAGCGTATTTTAACCATCGACAAAAATCGCGAAAATCAGGTATTTTTCGACCTATTACACTGTGATGATCCCTCAATTACTAGATTCTCACTGAAACGAATTTTTTCAATAATATTTCAATCTTCGTCATCTCTTTAGCCGAAATAGCCGATAATCTTGTTCGAGTTTTCGGTCGGTATGCATTTTCTGTACTACATAAAAAAACATAAAGCAAGGATTGCATAATCAAGTACGTTGTTGCACCACCTCAATACGGTTGAGAACTTCGAAAGAGATGCCGAAAATTTTGCAAACTTCGAGCGACCTTTTATACACGAATTTCAACCTGAAGTAATGACGGAACGAAGAGGTCGAAATTGTCGATATTCGCTCACCTGTGGCTGCATTATTTTCACAGTCCCGTAAGCCTTGTACGCGTTTGTTATCACGTAATCGTCCGGAGTTTTTTCCTGCTCCGCCATATATTCCGGTGTAACGATACCACGACGATCTGAAACGTCAGGAAAGTGTCATAGTGCAATAAATAACATGGAATACAAAGGCGCCATAAAAAATACACGTGTCGAATATAATTACCGATCAAACTCGGTGGAGCAGGACCGCAGAGTACGTAGAAACAATTTCTACATATATTTCCTTGACTGTAGGGATTGAAGTTCTCCGTTTCTCGTTTGCTCGTAAACGAGCCTTTTATCTGTAACGTTAAATAATAAAAAGAAACGGTCAATCGCGCAAAGGTGCTAATTTCTCTTGTGGTTGGTTACCACAGTAGTAGACAAAAACAACTGTATTTTTCGTAAATCTTCGTCGCGGATTTTGTGAGATGGAGAGAAATAATTGCATGACTGAAGCAATTGTCTCAGATTTTTGACATCTCGAACTGAGGCAATTTCGATAGTTTCTTTTTAGTATGTGTAATCAATTATAGTCTGTTATTTTAAATAACAATGAATAATTGTACAGGCCGTCGATTCTATATGAGGCGTTCCATACCATTTCGAACGGTCAAAAAGTTGTCCACTCTAAAAAAAATTGAAATTTTGTCAAATTATTTAATTATATTTTTAAAAAGTGTAAATTTTTTCAAAATTTTTGGTTCGCATTTTCTCGAGTTTTTCAAAATTTTCAAAATTCCGTTATATCTCGAGAGCATTTGATGTAACAGAAAAATGTTTAAGACAAAAAATCACAATTTTCCATATTGCACGACGACGTTACTTTGTATCACAATTTTCATGTTGGACGACGAACGTTACTTTGTATGGCAAGGTTAACTTTGTATACCTTACCGATAATTTATGATTAAGCTCAAACAAATGATTACTGTTATGGATGTTTATTACCTGAAAAAAGTGAGAAAAATTTGAGAGAGAACATTTTTGAATAATAATTGATTTGTCTAAAAAAAAATATAATTTCTAAAAATACATAGCACAGCTTTGGAACAACGAATCGAGCCACTGTTAAAAAAATAGGTGTTACTGTACACACTTCAGAGTATTTTCTGGAATTTTTTTAGAAAAATCAAAAGTGACATACCGACCGAAAAAAAATATTTTTGCATAATTTTGGTGAAAATGGGCATTTCTTAAACTCGAAAAATTCAAAACCAATTTTTTTCACAAAGTTCATGTAAAATTGCAACTTTTTTGTCTTAAACATTTTTCTGTTAAATCAAATGCTCACAAGATATAACGATATTTTGAAAATTTGGAAATTTTGAAAAACTCGAGAAAATGCGATTCAAAAATTTTGAAAAAAATGTACACTTTTTTTTCATATAATTAAATAATTTGACAAAATTTCATTTTTTTGAGAGTGGACAACTTTTTGACCGTTCGAAATGGTATGGAACGCATCATATATATCAAAGTAGACATCCAATGATGCCTTACTCTTTGGTTTTCGTTACCATAACATGACGTGGTTTATTCGAAACACATTCGTAGGTCTAAGAGCTTGAACCTTTTCGGTCTTTTTACCACTAAATTTCTATTAAGGGGTTATATTTTCGAAAAATCGATTTTTAAAAACTTTTTTTCGTAATGTACATATATTTAAGTAGACACTCAGAAAATTTCTTGTCAATCCGGCGAATATTTTCGAAGTTACACCCACATTCGCAATTGTTTTTTTACTATATGTAAAGTGCTTTTGAAAGTTTAAATGCGTTTTTCTCAAACCTGTGTTTTTAAATTCGGTGAGCAAGATTTCTCGGAAACGGCTGAACCTATCAGTCTCAAATTTTAACACAATCTTTTCAAGTATATTTTTTAGTTATTAATCGAAGGTTTTTTCTCACCGATAAATATTTTCCATTTTATAAACAATTTAAGACCTAAATTTTTCTCAAAAATCGATTTTTTTAGACGCCGCCATTTTGTCTAAAATTATTATTTTGCTTATTCCTTTGACCGATTACAAGATAATCCATTATATTAACGGAATATTTTTGGTTTTTCCATTTTAGATGATCCAGTCCAGAGATTTCGTGCTCACCGCAAGACGCCTTTTTTAGAGGTGCTCCCGGAGATCAGCTATAGCAGCTTTCAAAATAATTATTTTTACAAATAAAAAATGTTAAAATACAGCTAGAAGTTACCATAATATGTGTACAAATTTTTACGTTAATAGATTTAAAGGTCTTCTCAAGAAAAATTCTTGAAAAATCGATCTTTTTGGGCCTCCTGACTGTATATAACCCCTCAAGTAAGTTTGTCGCCAACTCATTGGGATGGATTACAAGTCTTGTTTCGTAATTTTCACTAAATATTTTGATCACTTCGTTCACTGTCTCTAACTGGAGATGTCGGTGGATTGTTTACGATAGTTGGAAATATTTTTTTCAATGGGCTGCATCTTATGGGTAAAAAAATTGCATTTTCCAAAAATATTTGTATTCTATAGTATAACCTTTTAGCTAAATTCCCTGAAAATTTCATTGTAATATTCCCAAAATTGAATAAGTCGGCCGGGCGAGCGATAGCAGCGCCATACTTCCAACTTTAAACGCGTTTTCCTTGAAACCCTGTTTTCGAAGTCGGTGGACATATCTTGAGAACCACTTGACGGATTGTTTCCAAATTTACAGGAAATACGATGAGAAACATTTGAAAGTCATTGGCAATCTCACTGTTTAAAAATCGATCTTCATTTTTTAATAGTTACGTCAAAATGACTTTTTTCATAAATGTTGTATGCTCGAAGATGAATTCGCGGCCACGTTGTTAAAAAAAAATTATTTTGAAAATCGACGATTGTCAACGACTCGCATTCACCTTGAATACGAGTCAAGTCGACTAATTCAAGTTAACTTGAATTAAACAAACGCGTTCAATTAACTCGAATAAAGTATTAAAACCAATTTGGTTTTAATATTTCAGATGGACCGTTTAAGGGAGAATATCAGTGTGACAGGCTGAAAAATGAGGTATTTATGGGATTTTTTTTTTTAAACGGCTTGATCGAATTATTTGAAATTTTGTGTATTAATTATTGAAGTAATGAAGCATGCAAGGAAATTTTTTTTAAAATGTTTAGTACATTTTATAAAGCAGAGGAGCGGTCGCAAAATGGCGTCTCAAAAAGAGACTCCCCGACGGTTGACAGCATAAGTGCCACAGCAAGCATGTGAAATCAAAAATTCAAAAAGATTATTAAATTATAATAGTATAGCTATCGCAGCATCGTAGGAAATTTGAAAATTTTTATTAGAAAAAAAATGGCGGCCATTTAAAAAAAATCGAATTGTACACAAAATTTTTGCAGTAAATTGTTAATAAAAAAGTAAGCAATTTAAAAAAAACTCTACGATGCGACGACAGCGATAAGTTTTCTGAAGAGAATCCTTTTTGAATGAAGTCGATTGGACAAAATTTGACAGAGTTATGCTGTCAACCAGGTCAAAAAACATGGTTTCGGGAAAAAACGCGTTTACAGTATAGAAAGGCCCGTATAGAAGGCTCTGAGAGCGTCGACGCTTGGTGCCAATTTCGAATACTTCTAAGCCGAATATTGTTTTGAAAATTTGTAGGCATATTCTTAAAGGCCAAAACTATCTATTTAAGCAAAAAAAAATCGATTTTTTTGTTCACACTGATATTCCCCCTTAAGCTGGAGTGTCCACCGCCTAATGTCGTGAAAAAAATGTCATTATCTGCCAGCGGCCATGTTTTTGTTGTTTTTCTGTATTTTTCAGTGATTTCGTTTAAGGCTCTCAATATATGTTAAAAAAATCTCCCTTTATGTTGAAAAAAATAAACGTAAAACACTTTTTAAAGACAAGCTTTTATTTAGAAGGTTCTGTACTAAAAAGTAAAAAATTATGTTCATTAAAATTAAAAATTAAAACAGTATAATTACAAAAAAGTCCCTTCCTTGGCCACTCATCATAGGTGCAAGTACTTAAAAGGTATATAAACGTAAATATTATTAAAATATGTAATATACATTGTAAAAGCTTGAGGCTTTTCTCAGAAAATTCAAAGTAGTACTTATGACGTCTGACGCCTCAAGCTCCTAAAATTTTATTTCATATTTAAAAAATATCTACATTTATGTACCTTTTAAGTACTTTCACCTATGATGAGTGACCAAGGAAGGGACTTTTCTGTAGTTACACTGTTTTGATTTTCAATTTTACTGAACATTATTTTTGACTTTTTAGTAGAGTACCTTTTAAATAAAAGCTTGTTTAAAAAGTTTTTTTTTTCAGTTTATATCATTTCATACTTTTTAGTATTAGAATATGTTGATTTATTTGCCATGCCGGACCCCCATGCCATTCAGACACCAGCGTAATCAAAACCTTGCCTTAGGTTATAAAGGTTTCGCGAGAAACTTTCTGATAGGGTAATTGTAAATAGTGCTCAAGTCAACAAAGTTAATGAGCCCAAACTCGATTGTCCTACGATTTGCCATTAGGAAATTTCCGATCCCACCTCCCACCGCCGTTATCAGACTCTCGTTATCATGTGTAATGAAAAGTGCTCATGATAACAAAACAAATGAGCACAAACTCGACTGTCATAGTATATGCTGTTAAGGGGTCAGTCCACTTTGAGAATTTCAAAAAATCGAAAGCAAGCAAGACTTGAAGAAATCGACGATGATGAGCAATCAGAAGGGATTTTGTACGGTTCAGGAATTGCCCATTGAGTTTAGGTAAGAGTTTTTGATAGTATAAACTTCAAACGCGTTTTTCTCGAAAAAAAACGTTTTCAAAGTCTAGCTCCATCGTATCTCTAAAACTACTAAACCGATTCTCTTGAAATTTGAACCACATATTGTAAACATGATTCGCAACAAGATGACCCTCGATGGTTTTAAAATTTTGATTTTTACTCTTTTTTTTCCTAAACTGCGAAAAACGTGCTTTTTTTACTTTTTTCGTTTTTCATCTGCCATTTTTTTATTTTTCGATAAAACTTTATATTCGAAGGTCATTTTGTAGCCGGTGTCATACTGAATCTAATGGACTTTGATTTTTTTGTTTCGGACAAGCCGTTGCCGAGTTGTGATGGAGCTACCTAGCCCACCTATTTTTGAGGCGTTACATTAAACTATAGTTTTTGTACTTAAAAATGAATAAAAAAGAATTAAATTTTTAAAAATGTATTTCAAGTCTTTATTTATCAAGCCCAACAACTTTTATATTCATATCTTTTATAAAATCCTCAAAAAAAATCGCAAAAATAGCCTTTTTTCGTGGCTCCAAAGTGGACTGGCCCCTTAAGGAGTTGCATTGCTCACCTCCCACCTCCGTCATCAGACGAGCTACATGGTACCATATTATTGCATTGTCACCGAACTTGCATAGGTATGCCAAATTCCAGCTCAATCGGATGCCAGCAAGTGCTTGAAAAATGTATTATAAATTTCGAAACGGAAAGACGGACATACGAACGAAGCAAGTTAAATAAAAGCTTGTAAAAATGCGTTTGTTTATCACCAATCGTTCCCCAGAAAAAAAAACGGAATTTGGCCATTTTTCCGAGCTTCTAGGTACATGTGGCCCCTTAAAAATGTCTTCCCCCAACGCTCAACCATCCTCATATTTTATCGTCAACTATAAAGTTTTCTTTTAACTAAGATAGCACGAGAACGCTGATGAGAAAAGAGGATCCTTAAGGCCTTAGGCCACAGTAACGGGTGTAAAATCATGTGCGAATTTAACAATTTTTTTTCGTATGAAAAAGTGATTCACTCCTAAAATCAATTACACATCTACGAGGGTGGGGTGAAAAGTTTCCGGCCTGACCAAGAGATGGTGCCACTAGGTCTAGTTTTGGAGCGGCGTCCTACAGTACCATTCCTACCGAGCTTGTATGTACAGTTTCAGCCCAATCGCTACGTTAGTTTGCGTTTGAGAGCACATAGCGCGAGACGCTTCCGTTGTTTTCGTAAAAATGGAAAAATTGGAAAAACGTGCTGTCATCAAATACTTCCATTTGAAAGGTTTTACACCAAAACAAATAAAAGAAGAGATGGATTCAGCACTAGGAGACTCCTCCCCATCATATTCAACTATTAATCAGTGGGTTTCTGAATTTAAAATTGGTCGTGTGAGCACCTCTGACGAGCTTCGCTCAGGACGGCCTGTTGAAGTCACAACTTCAGGGATGATTGAAAAAATCCATAAAATAGTGTTGGAAGATCGCAGTTTGAAAGTGCATGAGATAGCTGAGACCTGTAGGATGTCAGCTGAACGTGTGCGAAATATTTTGCACAACCATTTGAACATGGAAAAGCTGTGTGCAAGGTGGGTGCCGCGTTTGCTAACGCTCGACCAATCGAGCGTTTGCTAACGCTCGACGCTACCGACAATTTGGCGCTGTATAGACGTAATCCAAACGAATTTTTGCGTCGATTCATAACTGTTGATGAGACATGAGTCCACCACTACACTCCTGAAAGTAAAGAACAGTCAAAACAGTGGGTTGGAAAAGGGGAACCAACCCCAAAGAAGGCAAAAACAATTTTATCGGCAAACAAGGTTATGGCTATTGTTTTTTGGGATGCGAGAGTTATGAGAAATGTATCAGTGTTGATGGAGATTATATTGAAAAATAAAGGAAAAAAAAAAAATTTTAATATCGTTTTTCTTGGTCAGGCCGGAAACTTTTCACCCCACCCTCGTATTTAGTATGAATATCAAGCTGTTAGAAAATATATATATTTTTTTCAATGTACAAAATGGCCGACTACTAATATTTTCTTTTGTTATCTTTTTTTAGGCGCTCCGCGGCGTGACATTTAGCATCCACAATTTTTTACCTAGAACAAAAAACAAAAATTCTCGTCAATCTACATTAGAATACCTAGAGAAGTACGTACGGAATTGAAAAAATATTGTTTTATTCAAAAGTTGTAGGTATTTGTACTTCAGAAATGAACTTTCAGTGAAAAATTTCGTAACAACTGCTCATAAGCTGCTCATAAAATGAGAAGTACATCGTAAAGAAAAATATATTTTTTCTAACAGCTTGATATTCATACCAAATAGATGTGTAATTAATTTTATGAGTGAATCACTTTTCATACGGAAAAAATGTTAAATTCGCACATGATTTAATACCCGTTACTGTGACCTAAGGCCTTAAAACATGTTTTTCGTTCCTCGACCCGAACAATCAATGAAAACTATATATCGAGTGTCGCGGCTCGACGCTACACGACTCACGTCTTCGTTCGTAGTCTGATTGCTCGTAGTCAGGTAGGTATGAAAACCCGCAAGGCCGAGAATGCTCCAAACGGAGAAGAAACAAACGACGCCGACGACGACACTTCCGGGCGATAACCTCACGGCTTCTAAAAACGGTCTGTCGTCCCTCGTTACTGCAAAACAAAATGCGATAAGCTGGTACTGAATGGAAAAAAAAGAGAAGCCCATAAAAATGGCGCGAAAAAGAAAGAGCATTTGCTGTAATACTCACGCATTATGAGGTGTGTTATCGCACATGCGAATATGAAGACACAAAGGAATGCAAGTGAAACGATAAAGGCGTAAAAGTATCGATAATTTCGTCTACCCACGCAATTGCCGACCCATGGGCAATGGTGGTCAAATGCCTCTGTGGAATAAAAAAGAAAAAGAACTCTTCACTCATACCAAACGTGGTCGCTTGAAATGTTGCGTATTTCAAAAAATTCGGATACGCGGTCCATTTTTCTTATAATTTTCGAAAAATGTTTACCGAAACGGGTGCGTGCAGTAGAAATTTCACTCACCTACACAATTATCACATAAACTACAGTGAGAGGCTCTAGGCGGCCTGAATATCTTACAGGTGAAACAATATTTGAGCTTCACGGGTTGTCCTCTCACTAGTACCTCTTTCGTACGGGGCGGAGGCCTATAAGTTATCGAATTGCCATTGTTTGGCACTTCTGAAAATGATAAAACAAAATTCATCGGTTTATTTGTACTTTAAGAGGGGGGGGGGTACCTTCAGACGAGAAAAACATTTACGGATTTTCATGATTTTTTTTAAGGCAAAATTACTTGCCATTTTTGAGACTTAGGGTATGTTTTATTACGACGTTTGGGTTTTGCATGGTATTTTTTTATTATTGATCTTTAAGGGGATATACCAGTGTGGCACTTTCAAAAAATCGATTTTTTTTGCCTTTATCGACAGTTTATACTTTCAAGAATATCCTGTAAAAATTTCAAGGCCGTATCGGTAATCATTTTATCTTGCAAAAATCGATAGTGAAATCTTTAAACGCGTTTTTCTCGAAATGAGATTTTTCAAATTTGCTGACATTGTAACTCAAAGAGCAATTATCCGATTGACTTGAAATTTGAACTGAGTACTCTTGAATATATTTACTCTACAATGACGTAGGATATTTTTGATTGAATGAAAATTGACGATTCGGTAGAGAAAAAAAAAACGACCATTTTATAGGCAAGAAAACAGACTTTATTCATAACTACGACACTTTGTTGGATTTTGATATTTTTCGAAAATCCTACGTCATTGTACAGGAAATACCTTCCAGGTAACGACATTTTTTCCTTTTTCGGTTTCAGTTACTCAATCGACCGGGATCATATCAGCAGTGGATGAACTTTTTTTTTGCGCCTCCAAAGGCAGCGCATAAGTCGCTTGGATCTCAACATTTTTCTATGAAAAAATTATGTAATATAGGTCAAATATAGCCAAATATATTCTTAATTTTCCGAAACATTTAATTGAGTACTTTTCTTAAAAAAAAATTCCCGAACATAACCCAAATTTTTAGCGTTCACACTGGTATAGCCCCTTAAAAATGCCAGAGGTATGGCACGGTCTTCCAAGCTGCATTTTCAAAACTGACGTGACGTATAGCCAAAAAACTAATTGACCGACTCTGATGAGATTTGGTATAAATCTTTTAAATCTTTTTGTCTAAAACATAATTTAAAAAAAATTGAAAACTAAATCTTATCAAAATCTTTTTTCAAAAGGATTTTTTTATTGCAAATTGTAGCCATTTTTTTCGGAAAATTCAATGTTTAGGTTTCAAAGTGTACCATTTCATCGACTTTCAAAATTTCTCACTATTTCTCGATTCATATTTTGCGTATACGTGTTAATCAAGGAAAAATGTCCGTTGTTTTGTTTTAGATTAATCCTACCGACGCTACGCGTCACGCTGTATGACAACATCAGCCGCAGCCCGTTCAGAAGACTGTGTGATACCTCCGCCATTTTTAAAGATTAATAAAAAAATACCATGTAACAGCCAAACGTAGTAATAAAACATACCCTAAGTCTCAAAGATGGTGAAGAAAGGTTTGCTTTAAAAAAATGACGACACTCAGCTGTTTTTCCTCGTCCATGAGTATTTCCCCCCTTAATGATTTCGTTTTTTTTTTCTTTATTTGCATGTCTTTGAAAACGAACGCGCTTACCTATTTGCCTCTCTATGTAAGCGGCCTCGTCCGGAGTCGCTCTGGGAATAACGCCAGGATCGCTGAAGCTCGTTCTGAATAGAGAAGACATTACGAAGAGGAACAGCAATCCTCCTATCACTGGTATAGCCGGAGTTATGTGAACCGCTAAATACGGGCAGCTGTAAAAAAAAAGAATAGGAAATACAATGAACTATAATGGAAAGATGCGATGTTTTGAATGTAGGCACGTGACGAACTCTGTCTCAAAATTACCTGACATTTTTATTTATTGATAAAACGTATTATTTACTTGAAAAGTACGAATATTTTTATGTTAATATGAGCTACAAACATGGAGGTTATGTGTGGAACACTATTTTCGATAAATGGCATAAACGACATGGACTTGGAAGACATATTCTTTTGTTCATTCTTACCAACAGCCGATGCTAGCGAACCTAACGTAAAAGTTGGAACTACGAACTACGAAACAAAAGTTGCAACGCGACTGCCTGCGAATGGTTGACACCTCCGATTTTCCTTGATGGATTGATGTTTATTTTTTCAACCCAACAAATAGGAAAACGTTCCAATGAGTGCAATAGAGTGATAGACGTTCGTACCTCGTCCGCCCAACGGTGAAAAATTTGCATGATATGTTTGACGAATGCTGGGTCGATTTTTCTATTACTTATTATACCTCGTCAAAAAAATTAGCGTGACAAATGGGACCAGGGGATGATTTCTGTTAGTGGAACAAATTTGTTTTTCAAGTTTTACATGTAATTGTGTGCTATTTCGGAAAAATCCGGCAAGAAAAATTTTCAGTTCGTCTATTGGACACTTGGCGCTTTCTAGGCATGTGTTGAATGTTAACTCCAAGTGCTGTGGTCGGTGCGGAAATTTTACATTTTTTTCAAACATTGAACATGAAGCTACGGATCATTTTTTTGTCACCCTCGTTATTCCGAAGGAAAACTGCTCTTGTACATTTTTCATTGAAAAAAATATATTATTCATTAGCCGAGTACAAAATTAGTGAAAGAGCGCTGCGTTATATGAAACTAGTGATAAGAATGGAAAGTAATAGTTGGCTGAATGTTTGTTTGGGAGAGGAAATAAAAGGAATCTCGAACAGGAAGCCTTCGAACTGGGGAAAAGACTTTGCGAAAGTATTAAGGGAATTAGAAATTGAGGAAATAATAGAGAATTTAATAGGCAAGGGATTAAAAACTTAAAAAGAAAGACCATAGACAAAGAAAAAGAACAGATTAAAAAATCAACGTATAATAGTTTATACAATGCAATAATGAAAAACGATGAAGCACCGTGGGAGTATTGGGCGGCAAAAGATATTGAAGGAAAGGGTAAGGAAACATGGACGAGGATAAGGTGTGGAAATATAAGGAGGGATGGATAAAGGGGCAAGTGGAATGGACTTGTAGGATACGTAAACGAGAAATAGAGTCAATGAAGCACCTGATTACGTGTGAAAAAGGAAGAGGGGTAATAACTAAGGAAGTGAAAACATATAGAGAAGTGGGTAAAGCGGGAAAGGGATAAGAGGGGAGTAGAAGATAAATTAATAGGGTTGCTGAGAGGGGAGATAGATGAAAATATGTGTAATTTTTTTAGGGAAAGAATTTTTTTTAGAAAGAGCGTGTAAGAAAAGAGGAACGGTGGTATTGGAGAGCGAGAATGCAGAGTGTGTCGGAAATTAAGGGGTTAGGCCACAGTAACGGGTACAAAATCATGTGCGAATTTAACAACATTTTTTCGTATGAAAAAGTGATTCACTCATAAAATTAATTACACGTCTATTTAATATGAATATGAAGCTGTTAGAAATTTTTTTTTCGATGTACAAAATGGACGACTCCTCGAAACTTCTCGAATCAGCTTTTTTACAATTGGCGTTACAAATAACTTCAACATTTTTCACTCGATTTACTTCAAATTAAAAAGTTATGTTCCTACTTGCATTTCGCAGAGAAGTACGTACGGAATTTCTGATTAATCGAAAACTTTTCATTTTATGAACAGTTTATGAGCAGTTATAACGAAATTTTTCACTGAAAATTCATTTCTTAAGTTCAAATACCTACAGCTTTTGAATAAAACAATATTTTTTAAATTCCGTACGTATTTCTCCAGTTATTCTAATGTAGATTGACGAGAATTTTTGTTTTTTGTTATAGATCAAAAATTGTGGATGCTAAATGTCACGCCGCGGAGCGCCTAAAAAAAAGATAATATTAGTAGTCGGCCATTTTGTACATCGAAAAAAAAAATTCTAACAGCTCGATATTCATACTCAATAGTTGTGTAATTAATTTTATGAGTGAATCACTTTTTCATAAGAAAAAAAAATGTTAAATTCGCACATGATTTTATACCTGTTACTGTGGCCTAAGGCCTTAAAAGAGGAAATATATAAGTTAGGTTGTAAGAGAGCCATGTTTAACGGTGTAACAGCTTTGTAAAAAGCCGAAAAGGCGATGCAAATAAAACTTCTTACTACAACTTATTATTCGTTAGTGTCTAAAGTGTTGTGTCGCTGAATCGCGCCAACATATGTGCCCTGGGAGTTACGTCCCCGAAAAAGACTGGTGGCTGGAATCGGGCGATCGAGGACGGGTAGCTGGGACCGTTCCAATGACGAGTAAATCTCCAACTCGGGAATTATGAACTTACAATTATTTAACTTTATTATAACTAGGCAACATCTGATTTACAAAATGTTTAATTGCCTCGAGACCGACCGTCTCGGTTGCCAGCCAAAGACTGACTTTTGACGTTTCGTTCCTCTAATTGTTAACTCGGTTATTGGCAATCGGTTGTTCTCAACGTTCGAATCGTACGATGTGGATTCAGCGATTCGTGTCGCCAGTCACCTCTGGAGGTGCTTCACCTGCCCAAACTGCTGTCGTTTACACAGAGGCTTATGACCTCTTGATTTCGTACATCGAATATGCTCGTTTCTATGCGCCTTAAGGTAGTTCTGTAGGTACACGTATGAGTCAAAAGTTTCGGTCGAAGCGTGTAGTAACATCCAATGCCTATACGATGTTGTTGGTTGTAAATTTTTGACAGAGCTTGTACCCTCTATATGTTCCATACATTCGCACCTCATGCATAGATAGGTCTCATACTCGTATAGAGAGAGGCGCTGTAATCGTGGCAACAGCGCGAATTTCCTGCAGTCATAGCGTTGAGCTTTCTACGATCCGTCTTTCGCGAAATGTTTTATATAAATAAAAAAAAAGGGTGAAAATGTCAACCCAAATGCGATACAAAGGAAAGTTTACAAAAAAAAGGCGCTTGCTAAACGACTGAAAGCTGTGGCAGCCATGTGTCAAGCAAATGCGGCTAAACGCGATGAGAATAACCATAACCTTAACGATCAGCAACAAAAATTCGCTGTGGAAGAACGTCGGATCGTGGATTTACAACATCTTGCCGACAGTTTAAATTGTATTCGCTGTAACAAAGACAAATACATGCATAAATTGAACAAATTAAATTTGTTTGCAGAATAAATTTATTTCACATCCGTCTCAGAATTACTAGAACTCGGGGAAAAAAACACGCTTCGAGTTCCCAGACCACGCGCCGATCAGCTGACTGGCCACGGGCCGATGGTTGGGCCCGAGTTCGGTGTGGAATAAAATTACCACTTTTCATAAGTCGATATCTACGAACCTAAACGGTCAAAGTTTGTCATTTTTTTTAATCAATCCCACAATAGTACTGCGTACACGTGTGTTTTTATTTTGAAATCCTAAGATCCGTTTAGAACCTATATCGAGAAATGCGAGCAAACTTCTATCGGTTTACGTGTTAGGTATAGGGATCGCGTACAAAAATACCCATATTCAATTGCATTTATCTCATGAACTAAACGGTGAATCGAATTGAATTTTTGGGCATCAGTCCATGAACGTCATATCTACACCATACTTAGATTTCGGCCAATTCATAAGATTTGTCCAAAACTGCAGAACTACCTTAAAGTATGCGAGAAAATCGGGGCACAACAAAGGGTACGATCCGAATTCCGATTACGGCGCAATTCGTACCCTGGCCTGAAGCGTTTATTACGTTATCATAAAAAACTGAAAGTGTCAATAACGAGATAATAAGCGTGGAAGAAAACTCTGCAGTGTATTCATAGGTTTTCATTGAAATACTCACTCGTACGCGAAAAACAGAGCGCTCGTGCCAGAGATAAGGAAAACCGTTAGGCCGAAGACACCTGTGCGAGGCGCCATCATAATCCTTCCGTCGCAACAAAATCTGTTTCGTCCAGGGAACAACTCCCACTTCCTCAGAATGTGCTCCATTTTGTGACTGTAAATATAGTATTTTTCATTCGGCAATGTAAACCAGCTGAGATCAGTTTGTATGGAACGGTTCGATAGTGATCGTATCTTGTTGGCTTGTTAATTAGTGCTGCGTTAAACAAAGCATGGGAACGAATATTGAAAATGAAAACTACAATAATAGTAACCTGCCCACTGAATTTGCTTCAGCGAGAATAAATTATAACAAAAATGTCAGCTGCACTAGTGAGAATAGCACAATACTTAAAAACTTTTGATAAAATTGACCTCATAAAGCGCAATACACATTTGATCAAATTGTAAGAAGAGTTTATTTCTTGATGGTCACAACATAATATTCTGCTCAACGAACAAACAAATCGTAATGATGTTGAAGTTTCCATCATTGGAATGCAACGAAAGGTTATTTTTCTTCTATTGCATACGTTCTTCTTTTTCGTCCATTTAGGACACGAAAATAATTTAAACTGTCTTTTCTTATCCTCTTGAGAGAACCACGATCTTATTCTATAATGAAAATTATAAATTGTAAAATAGATGGAACAATAAAAATCAATTTTAACATCTGTCGTGGCATCCCAACGGTGCAAACTTCAACACCATAAATCATAGATCTTATGATCGTTATTTGTTTATCAAGGTAATTAGAGTTTAGACCGTTCGTTAAATTTCGAAGTTGCAAAAAATATTTGGTTTTTTTAAACACAGCATTCTCAATTCTCTAGGGAGGGAGATACCTTTAGGCGAGGAAAAGATTTGCTGATTATGATGATTTTTTTAAGGAAAGATTTCTTTACCATTTTTGAGACTTAGGATATTTTTTATTACTAGGTTTGACTGTTAAATGGTATTTTTTTTATTTAAAATAATGACGGATGTATGGCACGGTATTCTAAACTGCATTTTCAAAACTGGCGTGACGTATAGCTACAGAACTAATAGACCGATTCTAATAAAATTTGGTATAATGTTTTTGAAAAAAAAAGTATCGTTTTATTGCAAAATATAGCCATTTGTTTCGGAAAATTCAATCTTTTCGTTTCAAAGCGTACCATTTAATCGATTTTCAACATTTTTTACTTTTTCTTGGTTCATATTCTGCGTAAGAGTGTTAATGAAAGAAAAATGTTCGTTGGTTTTTTTTTCAGATTAATCCTGCCGTCGCTACGTATCCCGCAGTCTGACATCCCGAAGAGACGACTGTGCCATACGGCCATTTTTAAAGATTGATAAAAAATACTATGTAACATGCAAAAGTAGTAATAAAACATATCCTCAGTGTAAAAGATGGTGGAAAAATCTTTCCTTTAAAACAAAATCATGAAATTCTGCAATTTTTTCCTCGCCTTAAGGTATCTCCTCCCTTAATGTGGTTCTCATGTTACAATAGTGTAGAAAAGATTTTCTCTCCAGACATGATAAAATATTTAAGCATAAATGAGGGCATTAAAGCAGAAACTTTCAATTGAGTTTATGCTGGGGTCACTGCTACTGTTTACGAAAGAACTACGAAAGAACTGTCTACCCGGGAACTCTAATACTAGAAAATATTCTCCTGAGGACTACAAACTTTACAATTAGAACCGAGGTATATTTAACTCCAGTTCAAATTAGATACTTTCTGTCATTAGCTTTCGAATTCTTAGCGGCTAATTACTGAGTTTTCTTTTTCCCTGAACCGGATAATTGTCCTCTGCAATCCGATGTTTTTGTTATAGAAATAGATGAACCCGCTTACTTGTAATATTTAAAGAGCGGAGCTGCGTCAGCATTCTGTAAAGTTGCTATATGCGGTATCTAAAAAGTTACCAACTTTGGTATCAAATATCTCTCGGTACCAAAGTTACCAACATCTCTTGATAAAAAGTTACCAACTTTGGAATCAAGTAGTTGGAAATGGTAAAGCTCCTTGCAACTTCATATTCGGACAAAAATTTCTCGTCATCTGCTATGAACTTTATTAAAGGGCTATACCAGTGTGACACTTTCAAAAAATCGTTTTTTTTGCCTTATTCGACAGTTTATACTGTCAAGAATATCATTATCATTTATATAATTTATATCAATATAATTTTATCTTGCAAAAATCGATAGTTAAATCTTTAAACGCGTTTTTCTCGAAATGAGATTTTTCAAATTTGCTGACATTGTAACTCAAAGAGCAATTATCCGATTGACTTGAAATTTGAACTGAGTACTCTTGAATATATTTACTCTACAATGACGTAGGATATTTTTGATTGGATGAAAATTGACGATTTGGCATTGAAAAAAACGACCATTTTATAGGCAAAAAATAGACTTTTTTCATAACTACGCCATTTTGTTAGATTTTGATATTTTTCGAAAATCCTATACCGCGTCGTTGTATCGGAAATACCTTCCAGTTTAACATTTTTTCCTTTTTCGGTTTCAGCTACTCAATCAGCCGGAATCATGTCAGCAATGGAGGAACTTTTTTTGGCGCTGAAAGCAGCGCATAGGTCGCTTGGATATCAATATTTTTCTATGAAAAAATTATGTAATATAGGTCAAATATAGCCAAATATATTCTTAATTTTCCGAAACATTTAATTGAGTACTTTTCTTCCAAAAAATTCCCGTAAATCACCCAAATATTCAGCGTTCACACTGGTATAGCCCCTTAAATTCTATCAAAAGAGGTATTTCTGCATTGGCATAGCCAGGGGAGGGCAGGGAGGCCGTGTCCACAGAAATCCTGGTGCCCCCTCCCCCCCGGAAACATATCAATAAAAAAATAATTATATTCGAAGAATTTATTAGTTTTATTTAAGTCTCACCCAAGCGAGCATAAAAAAGTAATTTAATACAATAGAACTATTTTCTCCATCCTGATTTCGTAATTTGCATAAAAGGTACTTATTTCATTACGTAAATTACATAGATATTTAAATTTTACAATTAATTCAACCCTACGCCAAAGCAATATATTAGATTTGCCGGCCAATATACAACCAGAAGGATATTATGACGTTGAAAGGTGCATCGTTGCAATGCAGGAAAAATGATTTTTTTTTTCAACTTCCCAAACTTTCTTTGGCAGATTTGAACTACCAAAATCACGCAAACATTTTTAAGAATCTTATTTAACAATCTGCAACAAAACTGCAAAATACGATTTTTAATAATAATGAAAATAAGAAATTGAAAAGAATTCTCGTTGAATTCCAACGATCCAAACTTCAACCTCATAGAATACTGGAAGATCAACATTTACTACCGAGCAACAGATAATATTAGGACGTTGAATAAGTTCTGGCTGTTTTCCAGCAGATGGCATTACCAGAACTGCATGCGTGTAGTTTAAGATGGTAACGCATCTATAAAAAAGTACTATAAGCAAGCTTGAAGTGTGTGTCATTTCGCTGAAGTGTTAACAACTTTTTTTTGATAGTGTTAAGGGGTTATATACAAAGTTGATGGAAAAATTGAGATATGTTCGTGAATTTTTTTAAGGACGTTTTGAAGATTTTATTGGAAAAAACTAAATACAGTTTGTTGGAACTGGTCTCGGAGAACAAAATTAGAATTTCAACAATAAAAAATATTAACAATTGTAGGACTTATGGCCCTTCCCCCGAAAAGCCTTTTTTTTAAGAGGCTTGCGGTGAACGTGATTAAAGACGAACCGCTCAACTGAAATGAAAAAGTCAAAAAATTATTGAACAAGAATGTCATTCGGTGTACTTGAACGGTTTGTGTACCAAAAAAAAAAAAACGTTTTAAAAATACAGGAACCATTTTGCAAAAAAAAAATCGATTTTTGAGGTGTTGAGAATTTCGAACAAAAAATTGTTTAAAAGCATCGCACATTTTTTTTGGAAAAAGGAACTGTTCAAGTACACGAGATTGTAAATATCAATAATTTAAAAAAAAAATTCATGAAGATCGGTTCAAATTTTTTCGAGTTATGACGTTCACGGCGACGGTACTTTAAAAAAAACTCCATTCCCTCCACGCCCCATACTTGCAGTAGAAAACGCGGCACAATTTACGATCTAGTGGTCCGATCTGAATGAAATTCCGCACAGATATTTTCGAAAGCATGTACTTTTAGAATATGCAATAAAAAAATTGTCGATTTTTTTAGCCCCAACTTTGAATATAACCCCTTAAGCATGGCAAATTTCGTGACAAAAATAGAGTACCCGCGGGGAATTTTACTGCGGTACTTTATTTTTTTTAAATCTGCAGCTGAAGAACACAGAATTCTTGTTGAGACTTACGGCGACAATGCTCAGTCGGAAACAACATACAGAAACTGGTTTAGACGCTTAAAAAAAATGATTTTGATGTGTTGAATTGGAGGCATTAGTTCATGAAGACTCATGTCAGACACTAGCTAAACTTGCAGAATCATTAGGAGTTGATCACACAACAGTTTCAAAACGTTTGAAAGCGTTAGGAATGATTTTTAAAAATAAAGCATTGATTTTCACGAAAAAACAGCATATTAATGTAAATCTAAAACGCCAATTTGAGAAACTACTGTAAGCTAAATTGAATATAAAGAACAAAGAGGATTTAGAAGCCGACACGAAAAAATGATGGATTAAATTATGGAAACTTTAGAAAACATATTAAAAAGGAGGGCTGCCCTGACTTGTACAGTCGAACCTCGATATAACTAATCTCTAGGGAAGTTCGTTATATCGAGTTTTCGTTATGTTGAAGTTTCGTTATATCGAGATCATGTACCTTAAGATGTACTTTGAAAAAATATATTAGTATTATAAATATAGGAATATTTTTTAAAGAAAGACTGGTTCAAATTAAAGCAATTTTTACAAGCAATTAGCAATTAGAGTAAGCTGGGGTGTCTGTCGGAAGGGAATGGACAAATCTTCGTTATATCGAGGATTTCGTTATATCGAGGTTCGACTGTATAAACATTTCCAAGCAACGATAGTACTTCTAGTGAGCTCAGCACGCTGTGGGAGGAGTTTTTCTGCCATGAGACGGATAAAAACATGGCTCAAAAGCACAATGTTGCAAGAACGATTCTCTTATAAGTCACCACTGAGCATAGCGAATGACGTTCAAAAAAAATTCCAACTACAAGTGTTGGGCCGATTTGCAGAAAAAATATACAGAAGTAAGACTCATTTAAGGCCTCAGGCCACAGTAACGGGTATAAAATCATGTGCGAATTAAACAATTTTTTTTCGCATCAAAAAGTGATTCACTCATAAAATTGATTACACATCTATTTAGGATGAATAGCAAGCTGTTAGAAAAAATATATATTTTTTTGTCGATGTACAAAATGGCCGACTACTCGAAACTTCTCGAAACAGTTTTTATCCAATTGGCGTGACAAATAACTTCAACAATTTTCACTCGATTTACTTCAAATTTAAAAGTTATGTTCCTAATTGCATTTTGCAGAGAAGTACGTACGGAATTTCTGATTAATCGCAAACTTTCCATTTTATGAGCAGTTTATGAGCAGTTATAACGAAACTTTTTACTGAAAATTAATTTCTTAAGGGGAGGGTAGGGGTTTGCACTTTTGAAAAATCGATTTTTTTGGGTATTCTTATAGTAAAATATTTAAAGAATATAATCCCAAAATTTCAAGTCAATCAGAGCAAACCTCTCGAAGTTATTGACTATTTAGTCCCGCTCCTCTAACACTGCAGCTTCGACTTCTCTAAACTTCAAACGCGTTTTTCTCGAAGCCACTTTTTCAAAGTCCGTGTTCACTGCCATTTGAAAACTACATGACCGATTTATTTCAAACTCGGTACACACTTTCTACATATAAAATACCTCCCCCCAACGGTTAGTTTGAGATGTTTTTTCTACATTGAGGGGGTTTTCCACCCCCAAAATGGCGGATTTTTTCGTGAAAAATAGTACTTTTCACTTTACATGACCACCAAAAATTGAGAAATGAAAAAAAAATTATCAAAGACCGTTGGGGGGAGGATTTGATGATACTTTGACTAAATTTTCATGGTACTTGATTTCAGATAATTTCTAGCTGAGATACAGTGAACACTGCAAATCGTGTTTTTCCAAAGGCGTTCATGGAAAAGCTTTGTCACCGGCTTGTTTGTGGATATTTTCGCGTACAAATTTCACGGAATGTTCTTGAAATGAGACTTAACAATGTACAAAAGGTTTCAATAAATTTACTCTATCCATATAGATGAAAAAAATCGCAAAAAAGTGTTTTTTTTGTCACGCTGAAATCCCCACCCTTCCCTTAAGTTCAAATACCTACAACTTTTGAATAAAACAATATTTTTAAAACTCCGTATGTACTTTTCTAGGTATTCTAATGTAGATTGACGAGAATGTTCGTTTTTTTTCTGGGTAAAAAAATGTGGATGCTAAATGTCACACCGCGGAGCGCCTAAAAAAAAGATAAAAGAAAATGTTAGTAGTCGGCCATTTTGTACATAGAAAAAAAATATATATTCTCTAACAGCTTGATATTCATACTAAATAGATGTGTAATTAATTTTTTGATGAAATCACTTTTTCATACGAAAAAAAATTGTTAAGGAGGTACACTAGCTTCAGCAAAATGGTGATAGATCAATAAAATTTGGTGAATATATTCTTTAGTATTATTCATGTAGATACAAATTTTTTCAATTTTTTGGTTGTGCCGTTTTGTTACAAATAATTCACAAGCGTTTATTCTTATACCCAGAATATATACCTATATCTATAAAAACCCTATGCTTATACACGTGAACTTCAATGTTCAATTATTCGATAACGGCACAATGAAAAAATCTGAAAAAAATTGTATTGACATATATAATACTAAAGAATATACTCACCAAATTTTATTGATCTATCACCATTTTGAAATTTGACCATGGTTTAGCATGGCAACATTGTATGAAGCTGGTGTACCTCCTTAAATTCGCACATGATTTTATACCCGTTGCTGTGGCCGAAAAGGCCTTAACTCAGTACCTGCTAAAAGTAAAGTTCAAAGACTTGTAACTGGATTAAAGGATGATGAAAAATCGGTTTATTTTATAAAATACTGAAAGAATTTGATATTAAGGAATTTCGAGACAATTGACGATGTGTTACCATTTAGTACAAATTTATACAATAAATTCTTTGTGATATACTGAGAGAACCCTCTAAATTTTAAATCTATCGTCTATACCGTTTGCATAAAATTGACAATTGACGAAACGCTTTTTAACATAGGGAGATGTATAATTGTCATAATGTAAAGGGAGACAAAATTGTTGTAATGTAGTGAGTGATGTGAGTTTTTCACTAAGTACATTATGACCATTTCGTCAACAGTGTCATAACGTACCGAGTGATTTGACAATTTTTGTAACATTTTTAACGTTTTTTCATACTTTTTAGTGCATAAAACTGACTGAATTTTCTAAAAACTCACAGACGCTTGATTTAATGCTAACGTATCGTCAATTGTGCCGAAACTCCTCAATGTCAACAAGAATGTGTGATTGAAGCTTCATATTTCATGTGTGTTACGTTAATATCAATAAATTACAAACAAAACCACTTTTTTAGCAGGCCTCCTCCGGCCACCTCAAAAAAAAATGCCAGCTACGCCAATGCGTTTCTGCGCGAAGTACCTGGACTGAGACAAAATGGTTTGTTGCTAAGTGTACGCACGAGTGTCCAACGTTTGTTGGCAAAAAATACGCTCCTACTTTAGGTGTCTTTAGTCAAATTGCTGTATATCGTACCTCAGGATGACGCTACACACCTTCCTCCCACTAAAATGTGCATCGTCCAGGGACTACATGCACTACCAAACTTTCCATTCTCGTAGGCAACAAAACTTGTAGTTTTTTTTCTAGCCATCGCTCTACAGTGCAACAACTACGAGAACTAAGTTCCATGAGACTATAATTTTCAATATCGCGAAACGCTCGTAGCGAAATATGATTTTTCAAAGATTCAAAGATTCGAACTGATATATCGTGCAGTCGAGCTTAGCCGGGCGAAATACCGTCCCGCAGCGAATCAAAACAAAAGCGAGGCCAAAAAAATCACCGAAGCACAAACAATTGAAAACTCACGTTTTTTCGTGGGAAAGCTTCGTTGTTTTGGTTGTCGGGCGTAGCGATTGTTTCTGCAAGGGTTTCCACCTGGCCCCCTCATCAACTTAACCTAATATCTCCTTCGTAGAAGTACACAAGTGAATTCCATCGAATCCCGACGAAACGCGGCATCGTCGTTCAATTCACGTTGTGCGTGTACAAAAGCCCACACGAGTCGCGAAATCAAAACTAATACCTTTCCTCGCGCGTATATATTCTATAAAAAGCAATGAACTCAAAAAACCGAGAGAGGGAAAGAGAGAGATGGTTGCATCGTCGCGAAGTGATATACCACCAAAATAACACGCACGCAGGCACGCACTCGCGAGCCGGCGCGCACGCGCGCGCGCCTCCACGCACACGAACGCACGAGCGAGAAATGAAAAAGTCGCACCTTTCTTCGAAGGCCGTGTGTGTGTCTCGACTCCGCTACCAAGTGCGCTCACGTCTTATTCAACGTGCGATTTTGATTGATTGTCAAAGGCGAAATATTGTACCGGGTAACTGGGTGAATTCGATTCTTGCGTTCGTATATCGTTGAACTGGAGAATCCATGTCTCCGATTCGACGAATCTGACATCGCGCACACGTTTCTCAACGATAGGGCATTCGAGACGCACAATCTTGTTGTGTCGTCTACCTACACGAATGTATACTTTTCACGCATGTACACATGCTTACGCGTATTTGTGCCTCGGGTAAACACACGAATCGTGTTTTACTCGCGATCCTCGCGATCCCCAAAAGTCTTGGCGCCTCTCGCGGCCGAAGACCGAAGCTCTACTGGTGTACTAAACTTTGTCACAGTACATTGATAACAATGAAGAAAATTTCGAAACGAAAAGTTACTCGAGATTCTGTTGTGTTTCAGGCTGAAAGACGGATAATAAAAGTGAATTGTCGTTCCATAATACACCTAAAAATCGAGTCTAAAAAAGTGGTTGTTGGCTCGGAGAATGACTAGGCCATCGAGTTTGTAGTCGCTTGAGAAGATTTTTTTATTTCCAAGGCTGTGTGTTTATAAACGATAAATCGAGCAATAATAACAGTTCTTTCTGTTATATACAATATATAAATATAATTTTCAGACGCCGCTTGTGAAAAGTATGCTCTGAAAAGTAGAATCAATCGAAATATGCGACCGACTGTCATAACCTTAAAAAATCTAAATCCTGAGCTGGAAGAGCGGAAAGTAGATTCTTCACTGCAGTAGCATCTTTAAGGCGAAGTAGAAGATCTACCACGTGACATATGAGTGCGAGAAAGATAGCTGAAATTTTCGAACAGAGATTGCGCAGAGATGAATAACATTTAGGGCAAAAGGAAAATCATCAAGCTCTGCGTCAGGCAACTCTCCAGAGCCTATTGCTTTGTTTTTCCCAAAAAATGTAACCATCTATGAGAAAATTGGGTGGGAAAATTGTGAGGTTATGTTGACCTTGTACATGCCCTTAGAGCCTACCATGGAGGTAAACCCAATAGCCAACTCGCAGGAAATCAGAAACGAAGTTATTGTTTACGTTTGAGGCCATCTTGAAATATCGCTGCGCCACCTCTAGGACGTGAAAATCGCGAATAGGGTCGAAAAGTCCCCTGTACCCCTTGACCCACCTCATCCACTCGACGATGACGATACAGGTGTCCCTCCTCTACGTTTATTTACCGAGCGCGGTGTGGCTGCTAGACTTAAGGCCTTAGGACACAGTAACCGGTATAAAACCATGTGCGAATTTAACAATTTTTTTTCGTATGATAAAGTGATTCACTCATAAAATTAATTACATATCTAATTAGTATGAATATCAAGCTGTTAGAAAAAATATATATATTTTCTTTCGATATACAAAATGGCCGACTCCTAATATTTTCTTTTGTTATCTTTTTTTAGGCGCTCCGTGGCTTGACATTTACGTTCCACAATTTTTTACCTAGAACAAAAAACAAAAATTCTCGTCAATCTCCATTAGAATACCTAGAGAAGTTAGTGCGGAATTGAAAAAATATTGTTTTATTCAAAAGTTGTAGGTATTTGAACCTAAGAAATAAATTTTCAGTGAAAAATTTCGTCATAACTGCTCATAAAATGCTCATAAAATAAAAGGTTTTCGATTAATCAGAAATTCCGTACGTACTTCTCTGCGAAATGCAATTGGGAACATAACTTTCAAATTTGAAGTAAATCGAGTGAAAATTGCTGAAGTCATTTGTCACGCCAATTGGAAAAAGCTGCTTCGAGAAGTTTCGAGTAGTCGGCCATTTTGTACATCGAAAAAAAAAATATATTTTTTCTTACAGCTTGATATTTATACTAAATAGATGTGTAATTGATTTTATGAGTGAATCACTTTTTCGTACGAAGAAAAATTGTTAAATTCGCACATGATTTTATACCCGTTACTGTGGCCTAAGGCCTTAAAAGAAAAATAAGAAACAAAAAATGAAAAATACACCGCTACCGCCCTCCGGCGGACTAACCGCGTTCTCGCGTGTGTGTTTCGAAAGAGCAGGAACCATGTGATCTTGACACGTGGAGAAAATCGGATTAGGTTAGGATTTTGTTTTTGTACATTCTGCGAATAATGAAGCAACCGCGCCCTTATGGCGAAATAAAGCCGGACTCGATTTATTTAAAATCACTGCGTAACGCTCGCCGCACAAAACTTGTTGCAGACTTCGGGGTGTGCGCCCGAAAATGTTGAGTCATCGCCAGCTGAGACAGCACACACACACACACACACACACACACACACACACACACACACACACACACGCACGCACGCACGCACGCACGCACGCACGCACGCACGCACGCACACACACACACACACACACACACACACACACACACACACATAATTCACTTTTATTATACACACAATGAACGTTTATTAAGTTTAATCGAAATTCTCGAATCTCGTTACGCGCACGCCATACGGGACATTATCAGATAACGCGAGTTTCTGTCGTTGCGTTCGCGCGCAATGACGTCTATATATACATCTATCCATTTCGTAATTTGTAAGAGTTTATTATATATACCTACATGAGTAGACTTTTCTGGGAATAAAGATACGAGTCCTAAAACGGCTGACGGAAAAATTCTTAAGGGGTTAGGCTCCCACGACGACCCGAAAATCACGATTATTTGAAACAAATCATTTTCAAGGAATTGAAAAATCATTTGGACATTCATTGTACATTGGACATTTACATGCATTAGCAAAGTTGGGTACCAAATCCTATAAATATAAAAATGTTAATATTTTTTTATTTGAAATATCAATAATTGAAGAAGTTATAGACAATCTCCTGGAGGGTCTTTGAACTTTTGGAACAAAAATTTCATTCCGGCAACCCGGTTAATCTGAAGCAAAAAAAACGAGCTTTTTTCAAAATAGATAATATTGGCTTAGACTTGACCGAGCTTTTTTTGTTATCGTGTTTCAATCATCAGAAATAATTTTTGAATATTTCTCTCGGTTCTTCGAGAAAAAATGATATTGTTGTTAATAACTAATGAAAAAGGTGTTAAGAAAAACGTCGGTCAAGACTAAACTACTATTGGACTGAATAAGTGTACTAAATTTCAAGTCAATCCGTTCATTAGCTGTCGAGACATCGTGTACACGATTTTGGAAAACATAGTTTCGAGAAAAACAAGTTCAAAGTTTGACTAGCAGTTCTATCGTTGTAATCATAAGTTGACCTTCAATTTGCGATACCTGCACCATATGTTGGACCTTTCTCTTCATTTTGAGTTTCCTCAAACGACAAACGATTTTTTGAAATGTTCACAGCAGCCGAATCCCTTAAGGAGCTTGGAGCGTTAGCCACAATGCGAGATTAAAAAAAAATATATATATGTGTGTGTGTGTGCGTGCGTGCGTGTGTGTGTGTGTTATTATCAAGACTACACTGAGTCTTTACGAAATAAAAAAAGAATTCACCACAAAGCACCGGAGATAAAAAATCGTTTAAGAGGTTACGTGGGTTTCGAAGCCAAAAAAAGCATTTTTTTCTCTATTTAAAAAAATATAATAAATAAATTATTTTATTCAAAATGTTAAGCACATAAAAGAGCAATCTTTCCAAAATATTAAAAAACAATTTCATCCAAAAATTTGCGAAAGTTAGGATAACTCATGATAGCTTTATCTAAAATTAAAAAACCAATTTTTTTTCTGTTAGTAGATAAGTACAGCTCGTGATTGAAGCAAGGATTTAAAAAAATTGAAATTTGAATTTTTGGCAGAGGTGTATGCAAAATAGTTCAATTTTTGGTACAATTTACACTACGTATAGTCCTGTAAAAGTAGTTGAAATCGGAAAAAAAACCTTCGATCAATCACTAGTCAGTGCTATTTTGAAGAAGTGTGCCAAATTTCAATAAGGTCGGTGCATTAATTTTTGAGAAATTGTGTCCACCGACTTCGAAAATAGTGTTTTGAGAATAATGCGATTACCGGCGTCGTTCCCAGCCGGTCTTTCCCAACAGAGGTAATTCCCAAACGCTCTTCCTTCTAGACTTTTACTGCGATTGACTTAAAACTTTGGGAGACTATTCTAGACATATTGTACTATCAGATAATAAAATTTAAAAAATGGATTCTTTGATATTTTCGAACCCACGTAACCCCTTAATGTATGTAATTTTACGTGCGGTTAGATGGGTAAGGCCTTCACGCTGTGGGTGTGGTAATTTTTGGATAAAGTTCCGAAAACCCCCCACCTCTGATTGCGCTGAAATTTGGTGAAGACCTTCATTTTAGTGTTATAAAAGAACCCCTAAAGGGATTTTTGGCGCATTGAAGTAGTTTTCGAAATATCGATTTCTAAAATCGTAAAAAAATATTTTCTTTCGCTGATATCTCAAAAAATAGTGGTAAATATGCAGTTTTCGAAAAAATGATGAGATACTTTTTGTAGGAAATTAAATTTGTTACAAAAAAGGTCTTATTCAAAATTTGCAAAAACTGCATATTTTAGCCTGAAAATTAAAAAAATATGTTTAATTGACAATGGGCAAGTTTTCAGTCAGCTGACCACGGTGAACCGAACGTTCATTAATTTTTTTATTTTTAATCAATTTTTAATCATATAAAAAGTAGTTAGTGTCATTGGGGGGGTTACGCCCCCCCCCCAGCCCCCCGGGGGCTCCGCCCATCCACCCCTCCGCCCATGACCCCGCCGGGGGGGGGGGCTGGTCCAGTAGCAACTCATTCCAGTTGCCACTCACTCCAGTAGCCAGCACACCCTTAAAATTATCCAAACACTCGCCCATTGTCAATTAAACGCATTTTTTAATTTTTCAAGCAAAGATATGCAGTTTTTGAAAACTTTGTATAGGACCTTTTTTGTAGCAAATTTAATTTCCTACAAAAAGTTTCTTTTACTATTTTTTCAAAAACTGCATATTTACCGAGTTTTCAGCAAAAGAAATTTTTTTTTCACAGTTTCAAAAATCGAAATCTCGAAAACTACTTCGATGCGCCAAAAATCCGTTTAGGGGTTCTTTTATAACACTAAAATGAAGGTCTTCACAAAATTTCAGCTCAATCGGAGGTTTTCGGAACTGCACCCTAATTTTTTTGGCTACCTAGCACCAAGATAAACCATTTCTAACAATGGATTAACGCAGCTAAACCTTCGTAAACATGTAGAAATGCAAAACCCATCTTGCTTATTGTAAACCATATACAGGGTGTTCTGTTATGAATGGATAATCCTGCAACCGTCGATAGGTCAGATCGTGTCCTACTATATGCTGGAATTTCAGTTCAGTAAAAGTCTGACGGTTTTCGAAATAAAAAACATCTGCTTTTAGTTTTTCGCATGCCTTTTCTACAAAGGATAACTCTTTTTGACCCAGTTAAAAAAAATACTCTTGGTTATTTGTTTTATATCGAAAAGTCTTCTTTTTAACCTCAAATGTTAAGGAAACTTTATGAAAAAAGATCTTATGCAGATTTTTCACACAACCCAATAGGGATCATTCCAGTAACCGAGAACAAAAAAAATATTGTTGTGAGGTGGCTTATAATTAAAGTAAAGCTCGGAAGTGCCTATTTTGATTTAATTTGGTGAAAATTGTAGATAAATTTAAGTGAATAATTTGTAAAAAAAATATCTATAAGTGACGTGACATAGAACACCAATCAGAGGGCATGGCGTCATACTTTGCAAAACAGGAACGAGTCGACGCTCTAAGCATACTGCTTATACTAGGCTGTTACTGTTTACTTTGTCTTAAAATACAATTTGTGAGATTTCTCGATTGATTTTGAATTTTACTCGAACTGTAATAATAGAGAGTGGATTTGTCAAGGCAAATAGTTCGAATTTGCCTAGGATTGACTGCATAATGGTGGTCAATTTCTTTACGAAAAACGACTTCTGCTCTGCAGAATTCAGAAACGTGAAGACTTCCATGTAAGTATACCCTAAGGAATTGTAACTTGTGCAACAAGTAATGTATATAGCATTAATAATATTACAAACTCTGGAAGTATTTGAACTAATTTTTGAGGTCATGTTTCGTTTTACAACTTGTTTTGTTTTATTGAATTGCAGGTTTTCAAGACAGTCATACGGTGATGAATAGAATTTAGAATTCATCCTCGAACTTATTAATTCTGAAATATTTGTTATTGTGTTTGTTTAGAGACCGGTATTTTGCAGAGTATGACGTCACGCGCCGTCAAATGACGGATCTGGGCGTTTTGGCGCGAATTTTAAAACGGATGAATCAAAACGCGGTTTTTGAAGCATTTGCTGCATGTAAAGACACGAAATAAACATTTAGAGGTATATTATGTATATGTGAACAATTTTGAACACTTTAACAAAATTGGGCAACATCCCTATTCGAACATCTCACTTTTATAGCGTGCGGTGTAAAAAAAAATGTACTACGCATATCGTGCCAATTACTTTAAAAAGTTGCTTAGTTATTGTCTATTCATATCATTTGTAGAAATGGCATGCGAAAAACCAAAAGCAGATGATTTTTTTCAAGCATAACATAAAGCCCAAAATCTGGAAAACCGTGGGACTTTTACTAAACTGAAATTCCAGCATATAGTAGGACATGATCTGACCTATCGACAGTTTCAGGATTATCCATTCACATCAGGACCCCGTCTATATTCAATTTTGACCAATAAGGTTTGATAAAAGATTATGAATCGTGACTTACGAATGAAGAGCAATGCTGCCAACATCAATGTCCGCGAAGTTGTCTTATTTCGGCAACACTTAATATTAATTAAGGGGTAAGGCCACACTAGAATTTTCAAAAAATCGATTTTTTTTTCTCGCTAAAACGGTGCTTTATCATCATAAGGATAAGTTACTTTTCGATTTCTAGCAAGACATTTTTTTTTCACAGACTTTGAGCGTATAACGTATGCCCACCTCTGGCACGGGCATAGAGTGCCTAAAACTTTAAGGCGTTACTCCCACTTGTAGCGCAAAAAAAGGCTTCTTTCATGAATTTTTTTAAAGAAAACTACAAAACTTTTTTAATCGATCAATATACCATCTTAAAGAACACATCTTGAAGAACTTTCAGTAATTTTTTTATTGAAAAATATTACATTGTTTAGTGGCAAATGGCCGTCAATGAAATAATGTTTTTATATACACGGTTTGCGGTGACCAACATTGCGGCGAAGTGGATCATCTGAAAAAAAATGCGGATGGATTTAGTCAAATATAAGTATAAACTAGTCTTTAATCGAAGGATTTTTAAAAATATTCATTTTTCACAAAATGGCGGACAGTCAAAGTTAATGGTTCGATTTTAACGAAAAAAAAAACGGCCGTTTTTGGGCTATAAAACGGCCATTTTTTTCGAAAAAAAAATCGAACGATTAAAGACTACATTTTTATGTATTAAATAAGCCTGCAAAATTTCAAGAAGATCGGTTCATTAGTGTTCGAGTAATCTTGGTCACCGACTTTAGAAATGCCATTTTGAGAAAAACGCGTTTAAAGTTTCAATTTCAGTTTGAACGAAGAAAATATTTTTTTTTGTAAACTTACATAGAGTCATCTATTCCGGACATAAAAAAAACTGCACTTCAAATTGCACTTCAAGAAATGCAATAAAAAAATCGATTTTTTCAAAATCGTAAGTGGGGGTAACCCCTTAAACGCGTTTTTCTCGAAACAGCTTTTTCCAATTGGAGTGACAAATAACTTCAACAATTTTCCCCCGATTTACTTCAAATTGAAAAGTTATGTTCCCAATTGCATTTCGCAGAGAAGTACGTACGGAATTTCTGATTAATCGAAAACTTTTCATTTTACGAGCAGTTTTATACGAAATTTTTCACTGAAAATTCATTCAAATACCTACAACTTTGAATACAACAATATTTTTCAAATTCCGTACGTACTTCTCTAGGTATTCTGCTGTCGATTGACGAGAATTTTTGTTTTTGTTCTTGGTAAAAAATTGTGGATGCTAAATGTCACGCCGCGGTGCGCCTAAAAAATGATAAAAGAAAATATGAGCAATCGGCGATTTTGTATATCGAAAAAAAAATCAAACAGCTTGATATTCATATTAAATAGATGTGTAATTAAATTTATGAGTGAATCACTTTTTCATCCGAAAAAAATTGTTAAATTCGCACATGATTTTATACCCGTTACTGTGGCCTAACGCCTTAATAGTAAATAATAAATAACCTCGTGACATAAATATAAATAGGCATAACTATAAGTACTCAAAACTTTATTCTGAATTGTATAAAACAGTGTTTGTCAACCTTTTTTATAAGGCGGCACACTTGAATCTCTGTAAAATTCTTACGGCGAGACTTCGTATTGGACTTCGCCCCGCGGCGACCGCCCCGCGAAACGACACTCGTCACGATCGATGCCCGGGTATTATCATGTGATACATACATCCGCCTATTTTTTGGCGGCACACAAGAAATACACTCACGGCACACCAGTGTGCCGCGGCACACCGGTTGAAATTCACTGGTATAAAACATTCACTGACGCAGTTTTTTTTCATAATAATCGATGTTTTACTTTTTCATGTTTGTAGTAACACAAAAGTTTTTCTTATTCACATAATGCAAATATAAAAATGCATAATTTTGCCCTATAATTGTACATTTTATGAAAAATTAGCATCAACGGAATAAATCTATACCTCGTATGCATTTTTAGAGGTTCATTGAAAAAAAGAAATTCACGAACCATCATTTGAGTCAACTGGACCGCTAGAACCTCCTTGAAACAATATTGGATGCTACTTTTGCTTGCAATTAGTGCTTATTCCGCATTTTTTCCTGTCATCGGGATCTAGTGCACGACCAAATGTTTGGCCTTCGCATTTGCCGCGCTTGTTACGCGATTGTGCAAATCGCAACGGCTGGGGAATCGATCGCGAACGCGACGATCGTGAAAATCAATAAAATCGTAACGTTGTCGAGATGAAGAAGAGCAGGATTTGCGGATCCGCGGGGGCTTAGGTGTATGTAGCTCGAAGGGCGTAGCCGCCCGGTTCTTATTTCACGGAAAACAATGCTCCCCCGACGTACATACCTCGCCAAGTAAAGAGGAAGAACATGTGCGCATGAGACGAAGGGAGAAGAGAGATGAAGTGGGGAGAGAGAGATACTCGAGGTAGAAAATATCGGAGCAAATCGGGTACGTAAAGGCAACTTAAAAGATTCACGAGTGCCGACAGGCAGCGGTGATGATCTTGGTGGTTTGCGAAAAGTTTGTCAAAAAAAATTGCCCAAATGACAATTTCTCGAATACAATTTTCCGAATACAATTTCTCGATAACAATTGCCAAAATAAACAATTTATCAAATACAATTTCTTGAAAACAATTGCCCCAATAAACAATTTCTCGGTAAACCTATAAAATCACGACTCCAGGCCAAAATGGGTCAAAATTTTTTTGGGGTATTGTTATGAATTAAAAAAACGATGTTACATGTTGAATTAAGGTGGGGGAAGCCCTAATATGAAAAAAAAAAACGTTATAAAGTGTCATTACGGCGGAGGGTAAAAAAGAAATACGTAACATGATGTTTTGTTTTCAAACTTTTCCTTTCAACCCCTCCGTTGGCAGAGAGAATTCGAAAAAAGTGCCCAAAATAGCTAGAAAATTTGTTCATCCTGAAAACTTGTACTCTGGGGTTCTTGAGGGCGCTGATTACGAATCCGAACTCAAAATTCACGAATTCACAATGACGAACAAATATGGCGACTGAAAATACAAATAATACAGATTGATTTAGATTAAACTCGGTACTCATAGGTTGTGTAAGTCACTGATTATGAGTCTGAATATTTTGAATTTTCAAATTTAAAGTTCAGATTCGTAATAAGCGACCTCATAAATCCCGGAGTAGTAATTTTAATCTAAATCGAGTAAAGTTTCTTTATTTTTGTCCGCCACATTGGCGCCGTCATTTTGAATTTCCAAATTTTGACTTCAAATTCGGATTCAGCGAGCCCGAAAACCTCCGAGTGAGGCTCCGATTCCAAATCAGAGCAAGTTAAATAGGGAAATAAAGGTTGACGCAGGGCACGCAATTATTTAACGCACTATTGCGTCAATGCCAATGAAGGGGTTAATCTAGCCATTTAATTAACAATCAACAGAGTGTGTGTGTGTGTGTGTGTGTGTGTGTGTGTGTGTGTGTGTGTGTGTGTGTGTGTGTGTGTGTGTGTGTGTGTGTGTGTGTGTGTGTGTGTGTGTGTGTGTGTGTGTGTGTGTGTGTGTGTGTGTGTGTGTGTGTGTGTGTGTGTGTGTGTGTGTGTGTGTGTGTGTGTGTGTGTGTGTGTGTGTGTGTGTGTGTGTGTGTGTGTGTGTGTGTGTGTGTGTGTGTGTGTGTGTGTGTGTGTGTGTGTGTGTGTGTGTGTGTGTGTGTGTGTGTGTGTGTGTGTGTGTGTGTGTGTGTGTGTGTGTGTGTGTGTGTGTGTGTGTGTGTGTGTGTGTGTGGGTGTGTGTGTGGGTGTGTGTGTGTGTGTGTGTGTGTGTGTGTGTGTGTGTGTGTGTGTGTGTGTGTGTGTTGTGTGTGTGTGTGTGTGTGTGTGTGTGTGTGTGCGCGTGCGCGTGCGCGTGCGTGTGCGTGTGCGTGAGTGTGTGTGTGTGTGTGTGTGTGCCTATAATGCGCTATTTTGTCCCTCGTTTCCGCAAACTTCAAAATCCCATAACTTATGGAATTAATAAAAAATGTCGGCCTCCCCCAACTGAATATCAATAGTGATGGACATAGGACAGGACATTATAAAGGCGTTCATGGCAACAAAAAATTTTGGCATTGAAATTGGTCTAGAGCCGTGATTCTATAGTTTTACCAATTTCTCAAATACAATTTCCCGAGTACAATTACTCGATAACAATTGCCCGAATAAACAATTTCTCAAATACAATTTCCCGAATAAACAATTTCTCAAATACAACGTCCGGAATAAACAATTTCTCATATACAATTTCCCGAATAAACAATTTCTCAAATACAATTTTCCGAATAAACAATTTCTCAAATACAATGTCCCGAGTAAACAATTTCTCAAATACAATTTCCCGAATAAACAATTTCTCAAATACAATGTCCCGAATAAACAATTTCTCAAATACAATTTCGCGAATAAACAATTTCTCAAACAAACCCAATTATATACCAAAACGTATCAATGTTCTTTGAAAAATAATGTAACCCAACTCATATTATTAACATGTACCTGTTTTTTATTAACCGAAAAGTCTGATTACATTTTCAATGCCATGCAATAGTTGCACTTTGTATAATATCCGTAGATTTTCTCTGGGTAACAATTGGTGAAAAAGAAACGCATTCTTTTAACACAAACACAAAATATTGAGAGCCTTTAAAAAAATTACCAAAAAATACAGAAAAACAAAAACATGGCCGCCGGCAGATAATGAACATTTTTTCACGACGGTCTGCGGTGGGCACTCTCCAGCTTAAACGGTCGTTCTGAAATGTAAAAACCAAACGGGTTATTCAAGTTAACAATACAGACGAGTCGTTGACGATAGTCGATTTTTTTAATCATTTTTTTCAACAACCTGGCGACGTATTGAAACTCGAACATATAAAATCTATGAAAAAGTCATCATTTTTACGTAACTATTAACAAAATTAAGATCGCTTTTGGAAAAGTGAGATCGTCAACGACCTTCAAATATTTCTCATCATATATCCTGTAAATTTGGAAACAATCCATCGAGTCGTTCTCGAGATATCATGTCCACCAACTTTGAAGACAGTGTTTCGAGAAAAACGCGTTTAAGGGGTTACGTGGGATTCGAAGCAAAAAAAAACATATTTTCTCTATTAAAAAAATATAATATATACATTATTTTATTTAAAATGTTAAGCACATAAAAGAGCAACATTTTAACAATATTTTTCCAAATTTTCATCCAAAAATTTGGAAAATTCAGCCGGTGGGACCTGGTTTCCGGAGACCCCCAAAAAAGAAGTGTCCTCGTGGTGGTCAGGATAACTCATGATAGCTTTATGTGAAATTAAAAAACCAATTTTTTTTTGTTATATAAATATAGCTCGTGATAGAACGAAGGATTAAGAAAAAAATTGAAGTTCGAACTTTTGGTAGAGTTGTATGCAAAATAGTTGAACTTTTGGTACAATTTACACTACGTATAGCTTTGTAAAATTAGTTGTAATCGAAAAACAAAAACCTTCGTTCGATCACTAGTCAATGCTATTTTGAAGAAGTGTGCAAAATTTCAAAAAGATCGGTGCATTAGTTTTTGAGAAATCGTGTCCACCGACTTCAAAAATGGCGTTTCGAGAAAGATGCGATTACCTGCGTCGCTCCCTGCCGGTCTTTCCCAACGGGGGGAATTCCCAAAGCTTCTCTCTCCTAGACTTTCACTCCGATTGACTTAAGGGGTAAGGCCACAGTAGAATTGTCAAAAAATCTTTTTTTTCGCTAAAACGGTGCTTTATCATCATAAGAATAAGTTACTATTCGATTTATAGCAAAAAAAAATTCACCGTCTTTGAACGTATAACGTAAGCCCACCTCTGGCACGGCCATAGAGTACCTAAACCTTTAAACGCGTTTTTCTCGAAACAGCTTTTTTCCAATTGGCGTGAGAAAAAACTTCAACAATTTTCACTCGATTTACTTCAAATTTAAAAGTTATGTTCCTAATTGCATTTCGCAGAGAATTACGTACGCAATTTCTGATTAATCGAAAAATTTTCATTTTCCGAGCAGTTTTATACGAAATTTTTCCTTGAAAAGTCATTCAAATACCTACAACGTTTGAATAAAACAATATTTTTTAAATTCCGTATGTACTTCTATAGGTATTCTAATGTAAATCGACGAGAATTTTTGTTTTTCGTTCTAGGTAAATAATTGTGGATGCTAAATATCACGCCGCGGAGCGCCTAAAAAAAGATAACAAAAGAAAATATTAGCTGTCGGCCATTTTGTACATCGAAAAAAATATATATGTATATTTTCTAACAGCTTGATATTCATACTAAATAGATGTGTAATTAATTTTATGAGTGAATCACTTTTTCATACGAAAAAAATTGTTAAATTCGCACATGATTTTATACCCGTTACTGTGGCGTACCCCTTAAAACTTTGGGAGAATATTCTAGACACATTGTACTATTAGATAATAAAAAATTTTTTAAATGGATTTTTTTTTATTTTCAAACCCACGTAACCCCTTAAAGTTTAAAGCATTGTGCTGCTACCGCTCGCCCAGTCGACTGTTGAAAATGCAGCTCATTCAATATTAGGAATATTTCCTGGAAATTTTCAGGGACTATAGCTAAAAAAAGTGATACTATCGAATAAAAATATTTTTGGCAAATGCAATTTTTTGACCGACCTAGGTAGTTGCAGCCCGTTAATGTGCAATCGAGGGAAACGAGCAGGAAAGCGAGGGAGGGGCGTGCAAGTCGGCGGCTCGTTGTAAAATAGGTCGACGACGCAATGCAGTATTGCTGCACTCGTCTCAAATCCTCGACATTACGATACCCACCAACCCTTTAATACCGGATGTTGTAGCGGGCCTAATATGTATCTGTATCCGACGCAATACCTTCGTATGTACACAGCCGCACGCATTGTATATATGGCTCTATGGATTTCTCCTCACCTACCCTCAAGGGGGAAAATCCCTTTACGCAGCCGAAACTAAGTGGGCGTTGAAGATTTTTTTCCGTCGAAACTATTTATTTTACACAATTATAATTTTATGGATTGATAACATCTTTTAATTTTCCCAAAAAAAATTTTTTTCTAATATTTGACGTAAGGAGGTTGCACGAAACTTGCTTTAGAGACAGCTACTGCCTGAGTTGTTCCACAGCGTACATCCTAGCGTCTGGTCCACTGATATGAAACATCAGAGCCAAAAAGTTTTAGGTTTCTAAGACCCACGCGCTCTATGTGAACCTAAAAAATCCAAAGAAAAGGGAGAATGCAATACATGACAAGTGGTTGAAAAAAGGTTCTATTTTTTATGAAATTTTTATTACATAATTGGTTGATAACAAAGACGCTTTTTCCAAATTGCCGTCTATACGGCTACAGGCATGTGTTTCTCAAAATTTCTCAAAATCCTGTTTTTTTATTTTTTCAAATTGGTGGGCGTGATAGTCAAGAACGATTTGACCTATCGATTCAACTCAAATCTCACTTACCAGAGTATGGACAACTGTCCTAAATTAACTAAAAACAGTGGTAAAAAGTCGTTTTATACAATGTTGATCGTCATGCGATCAACATTGTATAAAACGACTTTTTACCACTGTTTTTAGTTAATTTAGGACAGTTGTCCATACCAAAAAAGCAAAGATGTGTAAAAACCGTCACGTTCAAGCTCGAAAGTTGATACGATTTCGCGGTTTCTTCTGTTTTTTTAGTTCATCGATGATAAAAGTAAAGGGTGTCTCAAAATGACCGGACATGTTAATTTACTAATAAACCGTATTATTTATTTGAAAAGTACGAATATTTTTATTTTAATATAAGGTACAAACATGGAGGTTATGTGTGGAACACAATAACCGATAAATGGCCGCCTCGTCCCTGTTTGCAAGCGTTCACTCTTTCGACGAAATTTTCAATAATTTTTTGGCATGTTTGCAGTTTAATTTCATTGATGGTGCGTCCAATTGCTTTCTTGAGCTCCGGAATGGTCTGTGGATCATTGGCATACACTTTTCCTTCCAGAAAACCCCAAAGAGGGAAGTCCAATGGCGTCGAATCGCACGATCTTGGTGGCCAATTCACATCGCCGCGGCGTAAGACAACACGGTCATGAAACTTCGTCTGCAATAAGTGCATTGTTTCGCCCGCAGTGTGGCAGGTTGCGCCATCTTGTTGAAAGAATATGTTGCGCCATCTTGTTGATAGAATGTGATGCGTCATCTTGTTGAAAGAATATGTTGCGCCATCTTGTTGATAGAATGTGATGCGTCATCTTGTTGACAGAATATGTTGCGCCATCTTGTTGAAAAAATATATGTTGCGCCATCTTGTTGAAAGAATATGTTGCGCCATCTTGTTGAAAAATATATGTTGCGCCATTTTGTTGAAAGAATATGTTGCGCCATCTTGTTGAAAGAATATTTTGCGCCATCTTGTTGAACGAATATGTTGCACTATCTTGTTGAAGGAAACGATTTCTATGCGTTGCTCGATCGTGTGATTCTCCATGACTAAACCTCAATACTTTCTGATGCCAGGTGTCAAAGTTTAGTACTTTACGTTCGACACAAAAAAAATGGCGTGCAGTTTAAATTGTCAGGTCATTTTGAGACACCCTTTACATGTGAATTAAGAATAACTTTGGATTCCACGTTTTAGACAAGCTTACACACTCCATCTTTTCCGCCAATTCGAGACTCCAGCGGCGAGGCTCTTCAATGGTCAGCTAATAGCTCCACCATTTATCGACAATTTAAGGGGCTATACCAGTGTGAACGCTAATAATTTAGGTGATAATCGGGAATGTTTTGGAAGAAACGTACTCAATTAAATGTTTCGGAAAATTAAGAATATATTTGGCTATATTTGACCTATATTACATAATTTTTCCATAGAAAAATATTGAGATCTAAGCGACTTATGCGCTGCCTTCGGAGGCACCAAAAAAAAGGTTCCTCCACTGCTGACATGATTTCGGCCGATAGAGTACCTGAAACCGAAAAAGGAAAAAATGTCGATAAACTGGAAGGTATTTCCTGTACAATGACGTAAGATTTTCGAAAAATTATCACAATCTAATAAAATGGCGTAGTTATGAAAAAAAGTCTTTTTTCTTGCCTATAAAATGGTCGTTTTTTTCAATGCCAAATTGTCAATTTTCATCCAATCAAAAATGTCCCACGTCATTGCAGAGTAAATTTATTCAAGAGTACTCAGTTTAAATTCCAAGTCAATCGGATAATTTCTCTTTGAGTTACAATGTCAGCAAATTTGAAAAAAACTGGTTCCGATAAAAACGCGTTTAAAGATTTAACTATCCATTTTTGCAAGATAAAATGATATTGATATAAATGATATAAATGATAATGATATTCTTGAAAGCATAAACTGTCGAAAAAGGCAAAAAAAGAAACGATTTTTTAAAAGTATCACACTGGTATAGCCCCTTAAGGGGTTACCCCGACTTGCGATTTTGAAAAAATCGATTTTTTTTATTGCATTTTTTTGAAGTGCAATTTGAAGTGCAGTTTTTTTGATGCCCGGAATAGATGACTCTATGTAAGTTTACAAAAAAAAATATTTTCTTCGTGTAAACTGAAATTGAAACTTTAAACGCGTTTTTCTCAAAATGGCATTTCTGAAGTCGGTGACCAAGATTACTCGAACACTAATGAACCGATCTTCTTGAAATTTTGCAGGTTTATTTAATACATAAAAATGTAGTCTTTAATCGTTCGATTTTTTTCGTTAAAATCGAACCATTAACTTTGACTGTCCGCCATTTTGTGAAAAATGAATATTTTTTAAAATCCTTCGATTAAAGACTAGTTTATACTTATATTTGACTAAATCCATCCGCATTTTTTTTCAGATGATCCACTTCGCCGCAATGTTGGTCACCGCAAACCGTGTATATAAAAACATTATTTCATTGACGGCCATTTGCCACTAAACAATGTAATATTTTTCAATAAAAAAATTACTGAAAGTTCTTCAAGATGTGTTCTTTAAGATGGTATATTGATCGATTAAAAAAGTTTTGTAATTTTCTTTAAAAAAATTCATGAAAAAGGCCTTTTTTTGCGCTACAAGTGGGGGTAACGCCTTAAGCGCCACTGTAATTCGCCAATGATTCAGAAAGGCCTTGCTTATGCCCCCACAAAATACGGGCCTTTGCGATAAGAATACCTTAAAGGGGGAACCTCCTCCAGATATCAATTTTTTTTATTGCTTAAAAAATTCACTTAGTATCTGGAGAATATATTTCCAGAGTTTGAAGCCTGACAGAAAGTCCTGAAGATCCCTAGGAAGTCACCGAAGTGATGCCCTCCAAAAGTACCGAGAGTAGGTAAACCAGCGCGCGCCCTTTGCGGCCTCTACCTTTTAATTTCTTAGCGAAACAAGTTTGCTAGTTTACTTTTTGAATAATAAGGGGCACTTCCGACGATTGGAAAGAAAAATTCGGCCTGTGTAACCGTCGTTTTCCGTTTTCACACAATAAGAGAAAAATGCAGCCCAGATTAGTGATTTCCTGGAAGAAGGCTCACTTTATGACCTTGGCATCGCAGATTGAGTTTGGGTAATTATAAATCACTCTAAACTCTACTTTTCAAGAACGAAAACTTCAATCGAGGTTTTCTCAAAACGTGTTTTTTCCGTGCCGTGAAATGTAACTCAGAAAGTAATGAACCAATCAACTTGAAATTTTGTACAGATATTCTTTAACTTATCGGCCTTCGCATAAACCTAAAATTTCGTATAAATTGTTATAATAAAAATTGTTTTTAACGATTTGTTTATTTGGAAAAGTGTTTTTTTTTCTTTTCGTCCTCAAATTTTCAATTTTTTTGCTAAATTTAGGTTCATGCAAAGCGGAATGATTTATTTTAATGAAAAAATTTGTTTCGTTGATTTTAGTTAACTATGAGGATCTGGGCGTTCTACGGCGCAAACTCTAGGAGCCAAGTTCGAGCTCCTCTAGCGCCGGCATTTTGTTTTTTGTTCACTCATGATTTTTTTTGTATTCATTTGAACGTCAATATTATTATGTAATTTGATTTATTGCAATAAATGCTCTCAACTTTTTGTAAAAAATTATTGAAAACCCTGTCGTCTGGAGGAGGATCTCCCCTCAATACTCATACTGTGTAAACATCAAAGTATATTTCTACATATAAAAACGATTCAGCAGTTATCGAATAATCATGTACGCGCTCGGTACTGCCTCCGTCGATCGTTGTGATTTAATAAAAAATGAGTGATCATTTATTCGATACTACCATTACGCAATTTTTTTGTGCAATTAAAAATACCATTATGCTAAAGTAATTGAAACATTCGACCAAAGGTCCAGTCTTGAGGCAGTATTCTAGTCTAGAAATTTGAAAAAGAAAACGGATTATTTTTGGCTTTTTCTCGAAGTATAGACTCTTAAGAAGGTGTGCTGAAATGGACGTTTCGAAATTCCCTATATTTACAAAGTTATAGCTACTTGAAGTGTCATAACAGAAGCAGAAGCGGAAACAGATGTCAAAAGTAAATTTTAGTGGAAGCGGAAGTGTAAATACTATTTCACAAATAACAATTCTTTGTCAAGGATTATGATTTCTTTATTAAATTAATATTCAAAGTGTAATAGGGGCAAGTTATATTTAACGGAAAGTAATTTTGCCGCTTTTCACCCTGCAATCTAGTTCGGTGTTTTTCGTATATGAGACCAGCTCCACTGAGTAATTGTTCACTGGCTACAGTACTGGGAGGTGCTGTCGAATACTGCCCACTATTGGCAAGAGACAATGGTAGTTGTGTTCATTTGATTTCCACCACATTAGGGGGTCCTCTTGCAGAGGTATCTTTTATCTTTTCTGTTCTCCAGAAGGTTTGGTTGCAACATCAGAAGGAGATATACTCTATCGTTAGTCGGGTCTTGTGCTGGTCTTCGTTCATATTTAAGATAGTTCTGCAGGTACACGTATGAGTCAAAAGTTTCGGTCGTAGCGTATAATAACATCCAATGCCTATACGATGCTGTTGGTTGTAAATTTTTGACAGAGCTTGTACCCTCTATATGTCCCACATATTCGCACCTCGCGCAGAGATAGCTCTCATACTCGTATAGAGAGCGGCGCTGTAATCGTGGCAACAGCGCGATTTTCCTGCAGTCATAGCGTTGAGCTTCCCACGATCCGTCTTTCGCGAAATATTTAATATAAATAAGAAAGCGTGAAAATGTCAACCCAAATGTAATACAAAGGAAAGTTCACAAGAAAAAGGCGCTTGCTAAAAGACTGAAAGCTGTGGCAGCCATGTGTCAAGCAAATGCGGTTAAACGCGATGAGAATAACCATAACCTCAACGATCAGCAACAAAAACTCGCTGTCGAAGGACGTCGGATCGTGGATTTACAACATCTTGTCGACAGTTTAAATTGTATTCGCTGTAACAAAGACAAATACATGCATAAATTGAACAAATTAAATTTGTTTGCAGAATAAATTTATTCACATCCGTCTCAGAATTACTAGAACTCGGGGAAAAAACACGCTTCGAGTTCCCAGACCACGCGCCGATCAGCTGGCTGCAGCGTACACTATTGCCATTCCGTTACAGATGGTTGGCAGAGTTGCCAGACGTGTAGTGAGCGAAACCGCCGCCAGACGCCGTTTGTGTAGCCCAAAAACCGCGGGACTTTACGAAGCCCAAATAGCGCGGTAAAAGCTCGCATATAGCCCAAATTCGTGGTTTTGGTAGGTCATGAAGGAAAAGCACCGACATAAGTTAGAAATTGAATTATTTCTTTAATTATTTTAAAATCAAACATAATCAAATATCTGTATTTTGTAGCAGGCTAAAACAATCACATAAATAAACAAATACTTATTCCGTGAGATTACACTAGTACAAAAATCACCCAGTTTCAATCACTGTCTCATATGAAATATGAATACGAATATTAAAGTAAATATCTTTACGTTCTCTAGAAATCTAAATCGACTATGTCCATCGCAGAAACATAAAATTCGTTTAGCAGATCCTCTGCATTCGAAATTTGAATCTCTGGTACATCAGTATTCTTTGGCACATTCTCTTGGGCAGGGATAGGGCCGGGTCCGGATCATCCGAATTCAAGTTGAACTCAGCTTCCCTTGTCGGCTGAGAAGAGGACGCAGGGGTATATGAGTATATCCGGCTGAAGGAAAATGCTTTTTTATGTTGGTCGTTCGTTATGTATTTTTATTTTATGATACGTAATTAATAAAGTTTTTCTTTTTTACATTTAAAGTTTACTTTTCCTCCAATTCATAATCATAAATTTAAAATTCGTGTTTTCTGTGACCATGGATTCAAGCGGGACAATAATAGGCTTTTTGTGTCCATGACGCAATTTCATACAAACTTTAAATCACACCATCTGAATTACACAACAATGACTCGATGGCTGTATAATTGTATATTTTTATTTAAGATTTCAATAAATATGAATTCACTACGTTCAATTATTCATAGGTATAAAATATATTACTCTAAAACCCATAATGAAAGTTACCTCCATAAAATAGTTGTTAACGATTACGTTATCGACTTGGGTGCTCCTCTATTCTTCTATTTTGGCGCACGCATACGTATAGTGTGTAAAAAAGAACACGATTTCTGTATAATCGTTTTGTTAGCGTGCTGTATTATGTTATGTGATGATATGTTTCTTATGTGCGTGAGTAAATACGTGATGATAATTTGTGACCGTAGTAAATTGTGTGTATGTGCGTATTTCCTCACTCCCTGTAAAAATGTGCGGATGGTTTTGTTTGAAGCGAACTATGCAAGGCGCGTCCTGTAGTTACATGGTCTAAGAGCCCAAAGAAAGCCATTTTATTTTCGCATATAGCCTAAATCGCGCTTTAGCGCGTTTCAAAAAATTGGGCCGCGAAATGGCCTCCCAAGATAGCCCAAATCGCGGTTTATAGCCCAATCTGGCAACTCTGATGGTTGGGGCCGAGTTCGGTGTGGAATAAAAATCCCACATTTCATTAGTCGATATCTCCGAAACTAAACGGTCAAAGTTTGTCATTTTTTTAACAATCTCACAATAGAACTGCATACACGTGTGTTTTTATTTTGAAATCCTAAGATCCGTTTAGAGCCTATATCGAGAAATGCGAGCAAAGTCCTGTCGGTTTATGTGTTAGGTATAGGGATTGCGTACAAAAATACCCATATTCAATTGCAATTATCTCATGAACTAAACGGTGAATCGACTTGAATTTTTGGGCATCAGTCCATGAAGGTCATATCTACACCATACTTAGATTTCAGTCAATTCCTAAGATTTGACCAAAACCACAGAACAACCTTAACGGAGACTTTGTCCTTGGAGTGTCATATTTCAGGTGTTTACATTTTATTTTTTTTAAAGGAAACGAGTAAAGCTTTTTGAGTGCGGTTTTTTTCTTGCTTTTATTCATGATACACAGAACGTTAAAAAAAAAAATTTTGAAAAAAAAACCAAAATGGCGGCCATTGCAGCTCCGCGAAAACAGGTCCTCAAATCGCGGGAGGTAAACGGCTGACATCACTGCCCCCTCTTTGTTGATCTGAAACACAAATTCAAAGCATATTATCAATCTGTGACCCTTTGGTCATGGAATGACGGATGGGTTTTTCGTTTAGTACAAATTTCGGAAAATGGCGGCAATTTAAAAAAAATCGAATTTTCGCGTTTTTTTCGCATAAAAAGATAAATAATAAATGCAAAAATGTATCTATCGAAAAAACGATCCGTCATTCCGTGAAGACATATTTTCTGAGTATGCTCTCCAAATTTCAGGTCGATATGTTAATTACAGCGGTCAGGAGAATGTCAGCCATTTTTAAAAACGTGTTTTCGAGAAAAACGCGTTTAAAGTTTTGTAATGTGTTTACACAAATGTGTTTATAATTACCGCTAATCGGCAATGCCTGGTCCATAGAGGCATCCCTCCTCTTCTTCTAGCTGCTCATGTTGAGCCGCTAACATCTCCCGCTGCTTTCAAGGACAAAGTCTCCGTTAACATAGATTCCAACGTTTGCAACGGCGTTTGTAACTGAGGTGTGTATTCTATGATTGGGGCACAACTTCTTGAAGGCTGATCTTGATTCTCAATTTCAATTCGGCACCGTTTAGGGTTAGAAGGCAAGCAATCATCTAAAGTTGCATTTGTATCTTCGGTTCTGATCATCATCAAATTAAGTAAATATTTCGGACTCAACTAGCTCCGTAACGATGGCGTTAAAATTTTTTGATTTATATCGCAGATCTAATTGAGCACATCGTAAATCTCGCCATTTCTAGAATGTTTGGATAACCTTCCGATATAAAAATGCGAAACCAGCTGCAGAAGCAGATGTGAAAACGTGTGCGGAACTTCCGCTGTTGCGGACCTTGCTGAAGCAGAGGCCTGTTGCATCACTAATTCAGACGCTTCTGAGGAAGTTACAATGGCTCACAGGGAGGAACGAGCTTCAGAAAAGAAAAATTTCGAAGTCTAGGAAGGCACACATTACAAGGCATTGATGGCCGATTAATGTAATGTCCGTATAAATATGCCATTGTGCCACTTACAATTAGATAGTTGCGGTTGTCGGAAATTGTACTCAAAACTTCAAACGCGTTTTTCTCGAAACTACTTTTTTTTACTACGTAAGAGCTTGAGTTCTGTTCAACCGATTTACTTTAAATTTAGTATGGACCTCCAGTAGGGTAGGATGGGGTCGATAGAAACACGGGTCAAATGATACAAGTTGAGTAACTCGAAGACGGTTAGTGACAGCAGCGCGGCCCCGATGGGGGAAGGGTCTGCTTTGCGTATCGAAACCTGTCGCTCAGTGCGCGGCGCCCCCTGAGGGCGTCGAACATTTTTATGTAGGTGCATCGTTTTTTCGACATAAATAGTAAGTTTTTTGACGATTAGTCTTAGTATTAGCGTATTGCTCCAAAACTATTGTTCCTTCTTCAGCGTTGTTTACAATCATCATTACTATGAATATCCTAGTTGAGTTTATTGTGGTTAGTACCTACCCATAACAATTAGGTTTTTTTGCGGTTTGATAAATTATTTGAAGCGAGAGTGTGGGGGCAGAAAACGGTTCGGGGTCAATTGAAACATGTTTCTAGTGACCCCGAACAAATATTTCATACGCAAGCAAGTTTTCCAACTGTTGTTTTATTTTTTAGATGCCAAGAAATCTTCCGAAAGGTGTAATAATATTGTAAAACCTTAATATACCTTCAGTTATACGCAAACTGCAATTAAAAGCAATAAAACTGACTACTCTGATCAAAAGTATATTTTATTCACAACAAACATACTTTATCACTTCATACACATCGTTAACAGTACCTGGGTTTAGTAGAATCAGCTGAAAACACCTATTTCAACTAACCCTAGGCACTGTTTCGATTCACCCCAACACAGGGTCAAATGAATCGTTTTCCGAGGGTTTCTAAAGAGCTTCTACTTAAGTTAAGGGCATATAAGAAGCAAAATCAATAATGCTATCATATAGCCAGACCATCTAGCTATAATTGAAGCCCATTACCAAACTGATAGGGTATAAAATGAAGTCACACTAACCGATTTGCTCAAAGTCGTTCCAATTGACCCTAGCCAACCTTATATATCCTCCTATCGTCCCTACCTCGGGCATTACGAAATCATTATTATTACTGTTTTAAACAAAATTTTAATTAGAGAAAAGAACGAAAACATAACTTTTTTCAGACATTCGCCATTGAATTTTCTTCTCTTTGGCACCTGCCATAATGACATTCTGATCGATCAAGAAAATTGGTTTAATTTCTGTTTCAGATGAACGGGAGCTTTGAAATCATGTCAACCGCCTCGACCCTTCTTTCACGACCATATTTAAGGGGTCGTAACGTTTTTTATTTTAATTTTTTTTTTACACAAAACTTTTTTTGTTAGTTCTTGAAACATTGATAAAAATACTGTAAACAATTAATATTAAAAATATATCGGTTGTCCCATTTTGATCTTACAAGTATTGAGTACACATAGTGAAACTGTTAGGGTCCAAAGGGAGACGTACACAAAAAATGTATTTGGTTCAAAATTCAAAATGGCGACGTTAAAATCGCGGACAAAGTCGAAACGACTTTTTTTCACCAAAAGATTCTGTTTGACAACCCAAACAAACCCAAATGAGGATTAAGTCTCTGCCGCTCGTCACTTCCTATATCAAACAAACCCAACTAAACACCCACACACACACACTCGCACGTACACTTACACTTGGGATGTTAAAGACTTTATCTCCTCGTGGCACATCCTGGATATCACTAAAATTGTCAAAAAATGGGGTTCTAACCTAAAAATCATGGACTTTATCCAAAAAAAATCCTACATTTCATTAGTTTTGGCCTGACAACTTTTTTTTATGAAAAATCATGTTCCCATTTTTACAAAACATGTCGGCCATCTTAACGTCGCCATTTTGAATTTGAAAGAAAAAAAAATTCCATCTTCCCTCTGTGAACCCTAAGGTTTTCACTATACTCCATACTTGAACGGAGCAGAATTTTTCGAGATAAATCAGGTGTAAGATTAAAATGGCCCACCTGGTATGAATTTTTTTTCATCAAGCCCTAAAAATCTATACTAGAAAGGTCCGTTTAGACAAAACGCTCAACGGCAAATGAATGAAAAGTGAAATAAAGTACAAGGTGACGAATATCTGTGTATCTCAGGGCACACACCCTCTGCGGCGATTCCCGGATGCCCGCTTATCGTCCGCGTATACCGGTGAATGCGCGCCTGCGGAGCGCGTGCAGGGGTCTGGAGAGTGGGATCGACACACACCCTCCGTTGCATGGAGCCATCTCTCGTCTCGTTCGAGATGTACGCGAATATATCCGCGCAAGCGACGACCCGGCACAAAGGCAAGAGCGAGCGCAAGACGAGGAGGGCAGAGGGGGTTAGGAGCTCGGCGGAGAAATAGATAAAAGCAAACGATGGGTGGTGTGGATGAGAGTCGCGGGGAGTTTTTTTCTCGCGATTGTTGCTTATACCAACAAGCTCCTCGCGCTGCAGCTCCGAGCTTTTCTCTCCAGTTCCTCTCGCGTGCGTCGTTAAGGGCGCAAAAGCGACAAGAGAGAGAGAGAGAGAGAGAGAGAGAGAGAGAGAGATAAATGGATGGATTTATTAGTGCACAAGGACCAAGAAGGGTCCTCTGACACGCAATCCTCATGTTTCATACACCTTACAGAAAGAAATACAAAAAAATCAAAGAAAAAGTCGACACAGAAACAATATGAAAAATAATACACAGCGAAATAAAATAAAATGAAATCAAAAATAAGAAACATGAGAGAGAGAGAGAGAGAGAGAGAGAGAGAGAGAGAGCTCTAGAATGAAGCTCCGCAGCCTCACGTAGATATTCAAGGTGTGGGGGGGAGGGGCCGGAGGAAAGCACGCGCGCCGTCAACGGGTGACTCGGGAGGGCGCGCGACTGTGCCGCTTGGTAGAGGAAATGGCCGCAAGGGGAGCACACGCAGGGCGCAATGAATCGCGGTTTGTCGCGAAGCGTGTGATATATATTTAAAGCACGTACGTAGACGCGATACGATGTAGGCAGCGAATAATCGCGATACGTTTAGTCCTCATCCCTCGTATTCCCCCACATACGCAATTATCACTGGACACCGAAAATTCATAGTTGGAGCAGGTAAGTTGCACGGGGTGGAAAAGATACTTACCGTTATAGGAACGTTGGTCGAACGTACCGTAAAAAGCGCAAAAGCGCATATATATAAATATACAAATAGAGCATACGTTGGAGAGGCTCGGCTACGAAAAGAAGGATGGACAGACGGACGCAAACGCTGAAATCAGCTCGACCGATCGATGCGATAAATGGATGCGTGCGATTGGGTAGCCGAGGAAAATCGATATGCGATGAAACCCAGGGGGCACCCTACCTAGGCGAACTCACACACGAGAGCACTACGCTCTCCGTCTCACTCCCCCTTTCTCTTTTTTCCACCCCGCTTGCGCTCGCGCCCTCTCTCTCTCCTTCCTCTCTTTCATCCGACAGCGCTGCACACATACATTCGCCGCACCGCGAGGATGGAGGAGCAAAGACCGAAATATCGATTTTTAGGCCCCTACGAGGCGGTTCGATGCTCATATCTGCCCCGTGCCCCGTTCGCGAAGCGCCTTTCAAAACACCGCGACGCGTGGTGCTATAAAATCATTCTGTAATAGCCATTTCAAACGGTGGCCAGGGCACTTGATGATTTTTCGTTTGCCCGGCCCCGAACGAAACGATCATCCCGTCCACACTACCGCGGAGTTTGTTTTCTACCCTCGTCGCTCGCGCCACATGTGTATCGCAGTAACGAGACGACCGGCTGAAAAAAAAGATAATCACACAGCCGATACATTGTAAAGCGTGCATCAGTGTATGAACTTGCGGGAACGCTTGAGATACGTGCGTATACGAACTAAACCCGCAGACTGCAGCGCGTGTGACTATTGACCAAACGGAAATAAAGACTTTTCCGGAGGGATCATCGAGGTGTGGATCAGTGGTGTGGATATTGCAGAGCTGGAGGAACTGCCAACCATGTCGTCAGGTAACACGTTTTTTTTCGCACACTTTTGCAGCGTTCTCTCTTTCCCCCACGTTTGTTGTTTTTCCCTTGCTGTTTACGCGAATAAAGACGCCACGGACGGTAAATAAAGCAAGTGCCCGGGCCCTGGGAATCCCCCGCGTATGCAAACGTGACAGAAAAAGTGCAAAAACGTCGATAGCTTGGAGATCGAGAAATTCGAAACTAAAGTTTCGCGCTAAGAGTTGGCTATTGATCGCGATAGAAGTGTGCTAAGAGTGACGAATCTCTAAAGTATGACAGCGAGGGATTTGCGTGTAGAAAATGACGAGAAGAACGCACTTTGACCGGCGTCGGCCTCGGCGCGTACGAGGGAAAATCTTCGCGATCCCGCAAACCTCTGCAACATTTTCGCGTTTGGTTTTTTTGTTTTTGGTCCGACTCGATCGAACGCTTGTAAGGATTTGGGAATATGTTTTCGAGTCGAAGGAGGAGGGAAATGTAAATAGTGCGGATGTAAAATGGGAGCGAGAGGGCGGGATGTGGGGAGGCGTCACGATGTAACGCTTTGCCGGGGCTCGGGCGCAAATTCGATTACAAATTAACCCTGAGAGTCGAGCGGTACATATACATGCGTGTTTATCTATATGTGTGTAAATACGTGCATCTATGTATATATATTTACAAGCTCGTATGCAATCGCGCGGTTGTGAACGTTAGGCTGCAATTAAGACTGCTTTGTGCGCGTTGAATTTTTCTGCTCTAATAAAAACATTTCATCGCGTGACCTTGGGCTCTGACAGTAATGCGTGTTTCGAATGCCCAAAAAAAACGTTTATCTTCTGCGACCGCCGTATAATTGCTTTTTGGTCCCTGAAATTTCGATTTTCGAAAATCTTCGTTTTTTGCCATTGATCGATTATTTTCCATGAAGTTTGCACCGTTGGAATGCAACGGAATCTCATTTTTATATTTTAATTTCCTCGTTTTTATCAATATTCGAGATTTTTTTTTGTAAATTTGTATCGTTTAATTTTGTTCGAATTTATCAATATTTAAGAATTTTTTTGTAAATTTGTATTTTTTAATTTTGTTCGAATTTATCAATATTTGAGATATTTTTTGTAAATTTGTTTTCTGGAATTTTGTTCAAATTGATCAATATTTGAGATTTTTTTTTGTAAAATTGTTTTATTGAATTTTGTTCGAATTTATCAATATTTGAGATTTTTTTTTGTAAAATTGTTTTTTTTCAATTTTGTTTGAATTTATCAATATTTGAGGTATTTTTTTGTAAATTTATATTGTAGATCGAAAAATATTTTGAAAAATTGTTGAAGGATTGTGGAGGCAAAATCTACCAGGCGAAATAAAGGGAATTCGGAAATATTCATTTTCATTGCATTCCAACGATGCAAACTTCATCGTCATTATTTTAGACGAGAAAAATGATCTTTTAAAATGGATCGATAAGAGACGGGAGAAAAAGTGAGATTTAGCACAATGTTATTGATTGGCAAAATGCAGGAACGATTGTCATAAGATTGGGATTTGTCAATTGTAGTTTTTTTGTTTGTTTTTATTTTAGAGCTCCTCTTGGATGGGATTGATCCAATAGCTGATGAGATTTACCTCATGACATTAAAGTTCGCATAGTTGGAATGCGACGAAAATTATTCCCTTTTAACTTCAGAAATTTCCTTTGGCAGATCCGAGCTTCGAAAATCACGCAAACTTTTTCTAATATCTTTATTTAGCGCTGTACAACCAGAATCTGTAAAATTTGATTTTGGATAAGAATGAAAAAGAATCTTCGTTGCATTCAAACGATGCAAACTTCAATGCCATATTTACTTTTCGGTCTATGAAGATATTACAGCCATTTACTTACAATTTGTTTTTGTTTTGAAATAATTTCATTGCTTGGGAATTGGCAATTGTTTTATTTTCAGCTTTGTTTCTAGAACGGATATTAAGCTTTGTAGATTTCTTGGGGCTAATTGTTTGAAAATCTTTTCGGGCAGATTTAATTTATTTTTTCAATTTCCCTATTTTCCTTTGACAGATTTAAGTAACCCAAACAAACCCAAACATTTTAATGATTCTTAATTAGCAATGTGCAACAAATATGCAAAATATGATTTTGAATAATAATGAAAATAAGAAATTGAAAAGAATTCCTCGTTGCATTCCAAGCATGCAAATTTCAACCTCATATATTAATGATAAAACTTAGAAAAACGTGACTAGCCGAAGAACTTCTGTAGTCGCGACTTTCCAGAAAAAATGTAAAAATGTCTAAATCCATTAAATTTGCGCGAAATTTTTTATTCCAGTTTTTATTTTTATTTTTATTAAGCACTGTAATTTACCAATGATACAGAAGGGCCCTGCTCACGCCCCCACAAAATACAGCCCTCTACGAAGGGAAAAATTATTCATATAGAATCGAAGAATTTAATTCTCATACAATGCATAACTTTGAAGTTACAAACGCCAGCCAAATTGCTTTGAACTGTTTAGATTTAGAAATATACGAGCAACAAATTCTTAAAAAAAGGAAAAATTCGCTGGGCTCCGATGCAAACTCCATAATATTTTTAGGTCAATTTTCCTCCGTATGCCTTCAACAGTCCGGGCTTTAGCTCAGTATTCTCTGCCGGGTGGTCACCCATCCAAGTAGCGGCCCAAGCCAATGCCGCTTGACAAAGGACATTCCCAAAATCTTTTTCTATTCTTGTAACCTGTCTTCATACATTTTGGTGTTGAATTTTGCATCGTTGGAACGCAGCGAAAGTTCTCTTTTACATTTTTTTCTTCCACTTTCGTATTCTCATAGATGGGGTTGAAGTTAGCATTGTTGGAATGCAACGAATCTGCTTTTTGATTTCTCATTTTCATTATTATAAAAATCATATTTTGCAGATTTAGGTTGTAGATCGCTAAATGAGACTAAAGAACTTTTGGAGATCTTCGTAGCTCAAGTCTGCCAATGGAAATTTGGGAAATAAAGAAAAAAATGATGCAGACCTCAACGTCATTTCGTATAGATCTTTTATTATAGACTTGTATCGTAGATTGCTAAACAATTATCTTAAAAAATGGTTGAAGGATTTTTGTAGGCAGAATTTGTCAAGAGAAATTAAAGAAAATCATAAACAGTAATTTTCGTCGCATTCCAACGATGCAAACTTCAACCTCATCATGCCTTGAAGTATTTTATTGCTCGCTAATTGTCGTTGAGAGGCGGAAATAATCGTCTGTGAGTAATTCTACTTCATCCCAATAACGATACCCCAGCGCATTTTTTTTTCAGCCCTCTTTGTCGTACAATCGCCTCGTAGCTTTTTGTTTGAAAATTATCGAGACGTTCTTTTCTGGCAAATCCTGTTTCCTTGCAGAAAAAATGGCTATCGCAGCTTCTGAGAATTATCAGCTCAAGTGGCACAGCTACGGAGCTCATCTTCACACTTCGGTGGCGACGCTGCTGCACTCGGAGTCATTCGCAGATGTTTTACTCGCAACGTCTTGCGGCAGACACGTGGCTGCACACCGCTTTGTTCTCGCTGCGTGCTCCTCCTACCTGAGTCACATATTCCAGACGTGTCACTTTGGCGCTAACACGAACGCACCCATTATCGTGGCAAGTATCAATTCCGAAAGGGGAGTGCGAAAGAGAGCTCAAAAAAAGCTTCTTCCAATTCGCAAGGGTTCATTTTAACGTAGTTCTCGTACTACGATAGTGCGAAAAAGTATGATGAAGTTTGCGTTGTTGGAATGGAACGAAAGTTCATTTTTCGTCAATTGCACGCGTTTTTTTTTCGCCGATTTATGATATGAAAATCACTAAAACTGTTTTTTCTCATCCTCTTAACCTTTCCTTGACACACTGGGTCATTTTGACCCGGAGGAATTTTAAATAAAACGCTCACTTTCCCAAAATTGAAACTTTTCAATAATTTTTTACAATTCAATTTCATACTTTCCGAATTTCATTGACTTGGTAAGGCGCGAGCCTGAGTTAGAAGGTCCGAAAAAGCGTTTTTTCGGGAATTTTTTTAGAAGGGAAAAAAACAAGTGAGCCCCGTAAACATTGAGGTATCTTTTCATGTATATTTGAAATGTATAAAAAAAAATTTCAATATGAAACAATAAATGGTTGCAGACTTATCAGCCTATTCCCTGCAGTCCCCAATCGGCGGGAAAGATGCAGCTCGTAATTCTTCACTGAAACAAAAAACCAATAAAATGTTCAACCGCCATATATTTTTCTTCTGGGTGAATTAAGAAAAAGCTGAAAAAATCGTGAAATTATAACTTTTCTCGGCTTTCAAAAAAAAATGTGTTAAAAAAACATTTCAACGCGCTAGAAAAATTATTTAAAAAGACTTTTCCAACGACTTTTTTAATTCACTTAGAAGAGATTTTCATACTGAAGAAAATAAACTTTGGTTTGATTCAATAGGTCGTTTAGTTTTTTTGCTATCATGCCCGCCAACTTGGAAAAATCGTGAAAATTGACAATTGGCCTCTGTAGCTTTGTAAATATATTCTTGGAGAGTTAATCTATCGATTTTAGCAACAACAAAAATAATTTTTCGGACCTTCTAATTCATGCTCCGACCTTGAGAAATGTTCAAAGTGTATCCCGGATTTTGTTCAATAAAAACTGACCGAAGCGTTGTTAATGGCGGATGGATAATATACTATCCGGGTCAAACTGACCCAGTGTGTCAAACTCGTGGTCAAATGTAAATGTGTCAAGGAAGGCTTAAGAGATCCACCATCTTAATATATGAAAAAAGTTATAGATCGTAATAAAAATGAAGAAATTGAAAAAAACCCTTTCGTTGCATCCCAACGATGCAAATTTCAACGCCACGAACCAGTTGGGAATTGCAGTTTTTCTTGCTAGCTATAAATGTTGATAAATGCCGCTGAAACGGACATTCGTGCAAGGACCACAAGTATGAATTGCCCGTACTTTATTATTTTCTGCAAAATGATCGTAGATTGATTTCTCACGTGTATACTACTGGCACAATCCTTTGAACGACTATACTTTTCGAAAATCTTATTATTAAGTGGCTTTTTTTTAACAATTTGCCCAAATAAATTTGCCGTTTCACAGTTACACAAGATTTTTAAGGGGTTAGGCTACTGTGACGAGACGAAAAAAAGGGTTATTGAAAAATATTAATTTTGAAGGAACGAGTGAGATGATAGAAAAATCGTTCGATCATTTATTTGTATGGACATCAACGAAGTTGCGTACCATATTTCATTGAAAAGTATCAAGGGGTCTTCTCACTTTAGACGCTAAAAAAGGCAATTTTCATGAATTTTTTTGATAGGCTTTTTTAATATTGTTTTGATAGAATTTTTTTGACAGTTATTTTCATGATTTTTTTTATATTGATATAAAAGTTGTTACAGGTAATGAATAAACTTTCGAAATACATTAAAAAATAAATTTTATGTATTTACGTAACCCAAACAAACTTCAAGCGCGTTTTTCTCGAAAAAACGTTTTTTCGACAGCTTGTTGATAAAATCTTCGAAACCACTGTACCGAAACTTATGAAATTTTAACCACATATTCTTTACAACTATAGCTATAGCGCGTATAAAGGATTTTTTTCAATTTTGATATTTACCTTTTTTGCCAAAAATGGTGAAATAAAACGTTTTTTTTTGTTTTTTGAACGACGTCTGCCATTTTGTTATTTGTGTATATATCAAAAATCGTATGATATGCGCTATAGCCGTTAACATACTGAATCTAAAACCGTTTGATTTTTTTTTCGGATGATCCATCTGCGAGATTTCACCAACAGCGCAGACCTACAATTTTTTTAAGACATTTTTTTAACGACCATTTTCGTCTAGAAAAAGTGACTTAAACAAATAAATAGAATTTTAACGCATTTCGAAAGTGTATTTATTAAGTGTAACAATTTTTATATCAATATCTATAATATAAATCTATCAAAAAATTTATGAAAATAGCCTTTTTTAGCGTCCAAAGTGAGAAGACCCCTTAACTATTGAAGAAGTTATAAATCTCATGAAGGATCTTTGAATCTTTGAACCAAAAATTTGATTTTCGCCACTCGGTTCATCTAAAACGAAAAACAATTTTTTTCCTCTTAAAATAGATAACATTGGCTGTGTCGAGCCTTTTCTGTTATTGCGTTTTTATCCTCAAAAAATGAATCTTCGTTTTTTTTTCGATTCTTCAAAGAAAAATGACAAAATTATTTTTAATACTTAATGAAAAAGAAAATTGAGAAGAAAAACGTTCGTCAAGACTAAACTACTATTACGCTAATTAAGTGTACCAAATTTCAAATCAATTCGCTCATTAGATGTCGAAAAATCGTGTACACCATTTTGGAAAAAATAGTTTCGAGAAAAACGCGTTCAAAGTGTAACTAGCAGTTCTATCGTTGTAATAATAAATTTACCTTCAATCTGCGATTCCTGCAGCATATATCGGAGCTTCCTCTTCAATTTGGGTTGCCTCAAGCGACGAACGAGCGTTCGTCATTTTCACAGTAGCCTAACCCCTTAGGCGCGGAGAACGAAAGATCGATATTTCTCGTTGCTTCCGAATGTTTCCCTTTCGTTGGGTTTCGATCGATTGTAGAAAAATCAGCATTCCCACTGCAATGCTACAGTAGGAAGGACAGTGGAGATTTTTAAGTGTCTTCGTTATTGATCTATCACTTCATGTATAAGTGGTTTTCAAGGTATTCTTTTCACGAACCCAAATATTGAGTAACTTACTGATTTTCGTCTATAATTAAGTAAAAATACATCCTATTGTACTGGTAAATTTTCAAGCTGAGTTACCGAACTTTTGACGAAAATTTACGATTCTAAAAATCGTTTCATTTATACGGCACTTTATGAAAATTATTCTACAATTATTTGTAGAATTTAAAAATTAGTTTTATTATTCCGCAATTATTTGTAGGATTCTATAAATAGTTTTATTATTTCACAATGATTTATACACTATTCTAAAATTTCTACACGATTTTAAAAATCGTCCCATTTATATGGCACTTTATGAAGATGACAGCTTCTATATAAGAATTTATACAATAAATAACTCTAAATGACCACACTTCTATCTAATGATTTATACACTAAATAACTCTGGATGTCTGATATAAACTGCTCAATGCGTGTAATTTTTTTAAAAAATTTCGCAACGACGATAAAAACAGCGGATCACCGAATATTTAAAAGAAAATATTAATAATAAAACTTAGAAAAATGTGACTAGTAGAAAAATGTTCGTAGCCGCGACTTTTCAGTGAAAATGTAGAAATGTGTAAATCTACTAAATTTCGGCGAATTTTTTTATTCCAATTTATCGTTGGGTATAATAATTGATTGTGACTGGTTTTTATTAAGCGTGACTATAATTTACTGTAATGCGGGGACATCACAGTGTACAATACGCTAATCAGTCTGATTTTTTACGTCAAATCAAAGCACTCATGAAGAACAGAAAATACATTTTAACATTTATTTTTATTTCTTTTACATTTTTTGCAACGGTTGAAAATGTCTCCGAAAAAAAGGAGTCCTCACGGTATACACGGTCGAGGCCGTAAATATTATCTGAAACAAAATTTGTGAAAAGATTATTAACCAGCATAAAAGCTGCTATATTGGTATAAAGGTTTAAAAAAAATTAAAATTGACAAAATGGCGGCCTTTTGAAAAAAGTATCGAATTTAGCCTATTTTTATGACAGTTTGCCGATTCAAAAAATATGAAGATTAAAAAAAAAGCTTCCATCGCAAGATAAAGAATGGCGTGACGAATGTTGCGTCAAAATTTGAGACGGATAGCTTGAAAACTCTTTCTTTGAGAGAGTACACCGTGTTGAAAAACGACATTCCGAGAAAAACGCGTTTAAAGTTTCGAGTGTGCACGCCAATTCGAAATTATTCGTATTTCGCCCCAAACATTGAACAGCATGTTTAAAACCATCTATACTATCGGATAATGCGCAAAAAATATTTTTTTTTTTGAAAATTCTACACTGTGGTCCCCTATGCGCCCACAAAATACGGCCCTCCGCGAAAGGAATACCTTAAGGGGTCTTCTTACTTTAGACGCTAAAAAAGGCTATTTTCATGATTTTGTGATTCATAAATACATTTCCGAAATCCACAAAAAAAAATTATGTATTTATGTAACCCAAACAAACTTTAAACGCGTTTTTCTCGAAACAACGTTTTTCGACGGCGTGTTGACAAAATCTTCATCACTACTGAACCGATGCTCTGAAATTTTTATCACACATTCTTTACAACTATAGCACTAGCGGATATGACGGATTTTTTTAAATTTCGATATTTACTTTTTTGCCAAACACGGTGAAAAAAACGTTTTTTTTTGTTTTTTGAAAAACGCCCGCCATTTTGTTATTTTTGCATATATAAAAAATCGATGATATGCGCTATAGCCATTAAGGGGAGATCTACACCTAGGAGCCGGAAAAAGGTCAATTTTGTGAATTCTTTCAAGGAAAACTATTTGAAATTTCGGATTGGGGTTTTAATTATCTAAAAGTATATACATTCAAAAATATCTTTAATTTCCTTTATTTAATAATATCAAAAATATACAAGGATATTGTATGATCCTTGGAACGTCGTAAAAAAAATCTGCGTATACGGTACCCACTGGCGTTTCTTCTAAAATCATCTGAAAAAAAAACCAAAAAGGTTATTAAATTAAATACTATAATACTAGGTACTTGTCAAAGCCGATTTTGAAAATATCGATTTATGACAAAATGGCGGACGTTTGAACATAAATAGTGATTTTTGGGCAAAAAATGAGTTATTGTTTTGCCTATAAAACAAAAACTAAGTAACGGAAAAAAAATCCTATGACAAGTACTAGATAATGGTGTATAGAATAACCACAAAAAACCTCAAGGCAATCGGTTCATTGGTTTTCGAGAAATTTTGGGTACCGATTTGAAAAGCGTGGTTTTGAGAAAAACGCGTTTGAAAATTTGGGAATAAATAAATCATGAAATTTGTCAACTTACATGGAATCATGGATACCAGGCCCATAGTGTAGGTCTTCTACAGTCGACGGAATGTTCATAGTTTCTAAATCGATTTTTTCGACCATCTAGGTGCATATCTCCCCATAACATACTGAATCTAAAACCGTTTGATTTTTTTTATTTCGGATGATCCATCTTCGCGATTGCATCGACAGCGCAGACCTACCATTTCTTTAACTACCATTTTCGTCTATAAATAGTGACTTAAATAAATAAATAATTTTTTTCATGTATCTCGAAAGTGTATTTATTAAGTGTAACAACTTTTACATCAATATCCATAATATAAACCTTTCAAAAAATGCATGAACATAGGCTTTTTAAGCGTCTAAAGTGAGAAGACCCCTTAAAGTTTAACTTTTATTGCTCCACAGTTGCTTCACCTCCACCCAATCCATTCGTCAGTATCATCAATAAGAATAGTTCGTTCGAAAAATAATAGTAACGTTTTATCACTGACGCAGGTACTCCCGACGGAAATTGGCTACCGTACATTGAAGATTTTGATCCAGTACATGTACAGTGGCGAGGCGACCGTGACAAACGACCAGCTCGAGGGTGTACTGAAAGCCGGGGACATTTTGCGCGTACGTGGACTGTGGAGATCGAATGCCGGTAGCAGTAAAAAGGAGAACATCCAATCGAACAATCAAAAAGTCGAGCGCGACAAGAAAGACCAACAGCCGATACCGGGTCAATTGCAAAAGATCAAATTGGTACAACCTCAGCCAGAGAAAGTCGTCGAAACGCCGGCCGTGCCGGTACCGACGAGTGTTCAGCCACCTTCGAATTCACCCCCACCTGTCACCACACCCGTGACAACGGTCGCGGTGCCCCCGACACCCACGCCGCTCGTCAAAATCTCCGAGAGAAAGAGCACGGAAAAGGCGGACGAAAAAATTCCCGAACAAAACGAGACGAAACGAGTTCTCGAGGAGAACAAGCTCACGGAACAGAGCAAGAACAAGGAAAATGTCGAGACGAACGCAAAGAAGAAACGGAGCAACAGCGACGTCGAATCGACGAAGTCGAGAAGCGAAGTTGGGGATAATGTAAGAGACCGGACAAATTTCTTTTCTATACAGTGAAACTTCAGTTATACGTTTTTCAAGGGGTACGTCAAATATGACGTATAAGTGAGAATAACGTTGAAGTGAAATATAGTATGTATCTGAAACTCTTTAACATTTCAAAATGGCGATTGGTGCATAATACACGATGTTTTTCAATAGTAGTACCTCTACTATGTGATTTTTTGGTTTTCCAGTCGAAAATTTGATTGGTAATAATTGAGTAATGAGCCAACGAAAATTTTTGAATTTCTGTTTTGAACTTTTTTTTAATGCAAGTTTAATGCAAGTATTGATAAGAGATATGTAATCACAGTACATGCATACATAGTCGAGGTCAGAAACATCGAAACATCAAAACATCAAAACATCAAACAAAACGCAGTCACATTAAATATTCTCCGGCGAGAGAATGTCACGTGTGATTATCGGGGTCGGGTTGAAATTCCGAACTTTGAATGATCAGAACACTCAAAACTCCGAAAATATACTACCCCGAAGGAGCAAAACTCCGAAAGAATTTTACCGGAAGGATCAAAAGTCCGAAAATCTGAACACCGTCACAATAATTCGGCTATGGAAGTTTTAAAAGTTTCAAAATTTTTTATAGTTTGACGAATTATTTAAAGAATTTTTATTTATTAAGAAGTGATTTTACGTCAATTTTGAAATTTGTCTAGACAATGTTATACGTTCTACATCATTTACAGTCAACTGTGTAGACTTTCGCTGGCATCATCTTGACGAACCTTGTAATTTCGGAACATCAAAATTAGGAATTTTAAACCATCGGCGCATTCAAAGTTCGGAATTTCAACCCGGCCCTCATGTAAACATCACGCCAGCGAAGGTCTACACAGTTGACTGTAAATGATGTAGAACGTATAACATTGTGTAGACAAATTTCAAAATTGACGCACAATCACTTTTTGATAAAAAATTTTTTTTTTAATAATTCGTCGATTTATTGAAAATTTTGAAACTTTTAAAACTTCCATAGCCGAATTATTTTGACGGTGTTGAGATTTTCGGAGTTTTGGTCTTTCCTGTGAAATTCTTGCAGAGTTTTGATCTTTCGGGGTACTATTCTTTCGGAGTTTTGAGAGTTCTGACCATTCAAAGTTCGGAATTTCAACCCGGCCCCATCTTGAATTTCGGAACATTAAAATTCGGAATTTTAAACCGTCGGAGCGTTCAAAGTTCGGCATTTTCAATCCGGCCCCTGATGAACGTATAACTGAGAAAAAACGAACCTCGAAACCGACGCTGGGCAATAAAATTAATAACGTATAAGCGCGAAAAACGTATAAGTAAAAAAACGTAGAAATGAAACTTTATTACCACCTTAATGAACGGAATCTGCCGGGGCTAGAGAAATTTGACGTATAAATGATAAAAACGTATAAGTTCAAAACGTATAAACGAGGTTTCACTGTGTGTGTGTGTATATATATATATGGTAATTCTTTAGATAAGTGACTTTTCCGAAAAATGAGCCTAAACACTTTTTTGTATTTTCTTATTTATTGGGTTATAAATGATGATAATCAGTGGAGGAAAGCTGAAATTCACCCCACCCCCTCCCATAAAAAGTTATGTAGTTTTGAAGTTCGCGGTTTATTTGAGTTTGTTTGTGTTATAAAAAGTATTTGAAAAGACTTTTACAATGACTTTTTTAATTCACTTAGAAGATATTTTCATACTGAAGAAAATAAACTTTGGTTTGATTCAATAGTTCGTTTAGTTTTTTGCTAACACGCCCGCCAATTTGGAAAAATCGTGAAAATGAAACTTGAAGAAAACGCGCTTCAAAGTTTTCAATAGGAGGAAATATCAATCGCTTCTCTGCTTTTGGCCTCGTATCTTCTAAAATATTTACAATTGGCCTTTGTAGCTTTGTAAATGAGGCATTCCACGTCACTTCAGCCATTAAAAAAAAGAACCCACAAATAATTTTGAAAAATCAAGTTAATTTATTGAAAAATATTCACCGAGTGTTGACATTTTTTTTTAAATTTCCGACGTTTTTTCTCGTTGATTACCATTTCTTGATATTTTTCCATTCAAATGGCTGTATCTTTAGCAGGATTTGACGTATTTACATTCGTAAAAAACGAAAATGTGCGTCTTTTTCGAGCCTTCCAGAAAAAATTAAATTAGATTTTATTGAGCAAGTCGAACGTCCGTTTCAGGGCAAAATATGCAAAAATATTTTTTTCTCAAGGAAAGACACTCGTTATTTTATTTATAAGAGTTTCCCCGAATTGTGAATACGAAAAACGGATTTTTGGTATTTTTTATATTATGGGATTCCTAAAGACCGTGAAGTAACAGCTATTTTTATTAAATTTTTTTTTTATTAATATTCGATTGAAGAGTGTGGAGCACTCGCTGTATGTTCACCAGGTTTTTGAAATACATATGACATATATGCCATATGTATTTGAGCCTTGTAGTACTCCACACTCTTCAATCGAATATTAATAAAAAAACAAAAAAAAAACAAAAAAAATATAGCTGTTTCTTCACGGTGTTTAGGAATCCCATAATATAAAAAATACCAAAAATCCGTTTTTCGTATTCACAGTTCGGAGAAATTTAAAAAAATAAAATAACGAGTGTCGTTCCTTGAGAAAAAAAATATTCTTACATATTTTGCCCTGAAACGGACGTTCGACTTGCTCAATAAAATCTAAGTTATTTTTTTTCTGGAAGGCTATAAAAAGACGCACATTTTCGTTTTTTACGAATGTAAATACGTCAAATCCTGCCAAAGATACAGCCATTTGAATGGAAAAATGTTAAAAAATGGTAATCAACGAGAAAAAACGTTAGAAATTAAAAAAAAATTCGACACTCGATGAATAGTTTTCAATAAAGTAACTCGATTTTTCGAAATTATTTGTGGATTTTGATTTTACTGGCTGAAGTGACGTGGAATGCCTCAAATATATCCTTGGATAGTTTATCTATCGATTTAAGCAATAAAAAAAACGATTTTTCGGACGTTCTAATTCAGACACCGGCCTTAAAGTTTGAAGTATGGTTCTGCTACCACTCGCCCGGCCGACTGCTAGAAGCTGTAGCTCATACAATATTTCAATGAAATTTTTAGGGAGTACAATTAAACGGTCGAATGAATTTTTTTTCGAAAATGCTATTTTTGACCCACCTAGGAAGATGTAGCCCGTTGATGCAACTGATAAATCAATGAGATTGTGACCGAGCATCAAAAGATTTCACAAACAAATCCAAAAATATAATCAGAACCGATTGGTACTAATGCTCAAAAAATGAAGTTGCCCAAGAAGACCAAAAAGCTTAAAAAAATGGAGTTGTCCAAGCCAAATTTCCAAAGGAAAATTTTAATGTTCTCTTGAAATTTCAAAAGCTCTCGAAATTCAATTCAACGTTTAAAAAAATGCGGAACATAAGAACCTTCTGTATGATAGCGTCCAATATTTTTTCGCTCTTCGGCAGGAAACCCAAACGAACCATGGTAGCAATGTAAAACCGCTGATTGTGTAGGACCATTCCCTTCAAAATTGAAAGGAACAATGGAATATGAAGAACAAAAATTCTCAATGGCTCGCTTATCTATTCAACTTAAACGAATAAAAAATTGTGCATTGGCAGACTGAGCTGAATCTGGAGTTGTTGGTGAAAGACGAGCCGATAGACTGGGAAGAATCAATGGATCCATCCGAATCTCTCACGATAGATCACGAGATTGACATCAAACCTGTAAGTATATTCGTGACTCAAATATCGTTTTTTTAGAAAGAAAAGAAAATTTCGGGTTATTTTCTTTTCGCACAGCTTCTCATTGTGTCGTCTCTTTTTTAAATATGCCCGAACTGCATTCACTCATTTTTCTTATTATCGCAGGAAATAGTGCACAGCGCGGACGAGGATGGCGACATCGAGGAGGAAGAGTACACGCCGCTCACTTGCGACATGTGCAGTCAAACATTCAACAGACCTTCCGACTGGGTCCGACATATCGAGTTTACGCATGCGGACATGACGGAAAATCGGCGAAAGAAACGAAAGGTGGAAACAAAAATAAGCAAATATTTCATCATGCAAATTAATCTGGTCGACGCGAAGAAATCTTCGGAGCCCAGCGGCTTTTATTTTTATTTTAGCTTAACCCTTGACACACTGAGTCATTTGACCCGGACGAATTTGAAATGAAATGCTCACTTTCCTGAAGTCGCAAGTTTTCAATATTTTTTTACAACAATTCAATTTTATACTTTCCGAATTGTAATTATGCAATTTTATTAAGAAATGTTGAAAGTATATCCCGGATTTTGTCCAATAAAAACCGACCGAAGGGCTGTTAAGGGCAGGTGGGTGAAGTTCTATCCGGGTCAAATTGACCCAATGTGTCAAAGCCGTGGCCAAATATAAGTGTGTCAAGGAAATGCCTCGCGCAGTATTTCAAAAGGGGATTTGAGTTTATCGAAAATTCGCTGGGGAATTTGAAAGGTTAAGATAGTCCTATCGCCAGGCTTCAATCCATAGAATTTTCATAATTTTTTTTGAGCTTCACCAAATATATTAATAATCGTCTCTGTAAAATTTCAGGGTCGTTTGTCGACCTAATTACAGAGAAAAGAAATATTAAAATTGCGTATTTTTGTGAAGGAATTTCGAGACGAAATACAAAAACCCAATTTCCGGTCGCTACAAAAGTGTATATAATAGTGAGAATCCGTCAGATTCTTAAAAATAATCAGATTTACATACTCAACACTTGTAGTAATCCAGTGCTCTCAGAAAAAATAACGCTTATGGACCTAATTTTTATGTAATATCAAGTTTAATTTGAACTTCCGGTATTGGATTTATTACCACTTGCTACGATAAATAGACGTGACAGCAAGGCAACAGCTTACTGTAGTCCTAACCTCATCTCACTCATTCGAATTTCCACACATATTTCGTTTTCAACCGACATATTTCGCCGACAGAAATTTTCCACGCTTTTTACCAGTCGTGGCCCGAATACAATGCTTTATATTTCCCGCACCTGACATTGTTGTGACAGATCGACGTTGAAAAGCATGGAGGTTAAACTCGCCTGGTTGAGTAAAAAGAGACGGAGATAGAACCAATATTGCCAAATATCAAACCTAGAAATACTGCGCGAATCGTTGGAATAACTATTTTTTCATTTTTCTAATTAAATGTGAACATTCATTAAACAGTTTACACATGGAAAATTAAGTTATTACAATTTTTTCTTCCATATGTTAAAAATATAAATTGTACAAGTCTCAAGTATGATCAGTGGTATGACTAGCGTGAAGCGATAAGATTACCTTAAGGTAGTTCCTCTGCGAAAATCTCAACCAAAAGTTTACATACCATGTTCATGTTTAAAAGATTGATAATTGGTTTAATTAGTAATAAATAAAATTAAAAACTACGCAATATTGACTCGGTACTAGTAGATAATACGATGGATATCATTTATTGCCGTAAAATATATTTTATATTGTGTTTTTGATCTACCATTGCCAGTAAACTTTTTGCCGGGACTGTCCAGGCTTTGCCCCAATTGTTTTTTTTTTCCAGGCTTTGCCAGGCTTTGCACCAAAATTGTGAGGGCTTTTCATGGTTATATCTTGGAAACTAGATTGTGAATCGTTCTCATTTTTTTTTCACATTATTCGTGATATGTTACTCTAGCTTATCCTCGTTTTTTTATCAATTTCTTAATTTTAGTTTTGACGGTAAAATTAATGATGCTCTGTTTGCCAATCATAACGCATTTGTTGCGTGTAAACCAAGCCAACTTTAAGTGTAAATATCTCAGGTTTGGGGTGGTCAAACTTATTCAAATTGCACAGATGTTTGGATAATGTATTGAATAACATATATGTCAAATTTCAACCATTTCTTAATTCAACTCTTCTGTGGAGGTACTACCTTAAGGCCTTAGGCCACAGTAACGGGTATAAAATCATGTGCGAATTTAACAATTTCTTTTCATATGAAAAAGTGATCACTCATAAAACTAATTACACATCTATTTAATAGTAAGTTATTTATTCCATGTTTGGTCTTTTTGACCTTTAACAAACCTCTTTTACAGCCGGCGATACAAAATTAATACACAGATATAAAAGCTAACAAAATTAAACTTCAGTATAAATCACACCTATTTAGTATGAATATCAAGCCGTTAGAAAATATATATATATATTTTTTTTCGATGTACAAAATGGCCGACAACTAATATTTTCTTTTATCTTTTTTTTAGGCGCTCCGCGGCGTGACATTTAGCGTCCACAATATTTTACCTAGAACAAAAACCCAAAATTCTCGTCAATCTACATTAGAATACCTAGAGAAGTACGTACGGAATTTAAAAAATATTGGTTTATTCAAAAGTTGTAGGTATTTGAACTTAAGAAATGAATTTTCAGTGAAAAATTTGGTTATAACTACTCATAAAATGAATAGTTTTCGATTAATCAGAAATTCCGTGCGTACTTCTCTGCGAAATGCAATTAGAAACATAACTTTTCAATTTGAAGTAAATCGAGTGAAAAATGTCAAAGTTATTTGTCACGCCAATTGAAAAAAAGCTGTTTCGAGAAGTTTCGAGTAGTCGGCCATTTTGTACATCGAAAATATATATATATATATTTTCTAACAGCTTGATATTTATACTAAATAGATGTGTAATTAATTTTACGAGTGAATCACTTTTTCATACGAAAAAAATTGTTAAATTAGCACATGATTTTGTACCCGTTACTGTGGCCTAAGGCCTTAATAGAATCTGTCGAGGAATTCTCAGTTTACGAATGATTATGAATAGCGGGCAAATATTTCGTGTTTTCAGGGTGACGTTGACGACGACAGTAAAGAATTTCCACCGTTGAAGTGTGACCTCTGCGGCAATATGTATCCAACGCCTCAGGAATGGGTGCGTCACATTCAAACGGAACACACCGAGGAACAGTTGGCATTGATGAACAATTCTGCCCCACCGAAGCCAAAGAGAGCCCACAGCCATCAGAAATTGTGTAACATATGCCAAAAAGTATTTCCGAGTCATGCCTCGATGGTGATACACCAACGAACGCACACGGGAGAAAAGCCATTTCTCTGTTCCTACTGTAAAAAAGGCTTCAACGTCAAGAGCAATCTCTTGAGGCACTTGCGAACGTTACACGACAAATTCGTCCATCCGAGCCTGTACGGTAGCAATGGAACCAAAAATTCTTAGACCCCGTAATTCCGAATCGATGACGAAATCGCAAACAAAATTCCCACAAGAATAAAAAAGCTCAATTGCGAGGCGCTGTCTGTCGCCGCCGAGAGTTTTATACTACGCGCGACTCTCTCGGTAAAAAAAACGATAGATCGCGAAAAACTCGTTCGTAAAGAGCGAGATGAAATATCTTGAGAATATACTGGCGACTGCGCGAACGGAAGAGTTTGTTTCTATAAACCATTTTTTTTTCATTCGGAGACTTCAAAATTGTGCCGGCACCAACATAAAATGAATTGTACAGTTTGAATAATATTTGCTTCGATCGATGAGACTTTTTTATCTTCAATTGGACGACTATTTTCAAGAATATTAGAAGGTTCGAATGAATAATTCTCTTGAACAACAAATTGGGCAAATTAGCACCTTCCTATATTGATCTCATTTATCGATCTACTTGCGGTTGGAAAGTCGAAACAATTTTACTTTTAACTTTACTCATTCGTTAAGACGTACGACCAGTACATTTTTAACTTATTACGCGATCGACGTGATCGTTCTGTCTTTCTCTTGTTTTTACGTACGATGGGGACTTTTCCAGACGAATTTTTGTCAAGGGCGTTCTAGATTAAGAGAAATCAATTGACAGAAAGGGCGAAAGAGAGCGAGGGTGTTTTCAGCAGAAATAAGCACTTTTCGTTGTTCTAAAGAAAAAAGGTGTTCATTTTCTTGTAATTTATTGTCATACTTTAAATTTAATTTTCAGTATTCGGAACTACGAATGTTCTCTGCTCTATGATGTAAATAATGATCTTTCCCTAGCGATTAGTGAAGAATCTCAGATGAAAGTCTGAACAAGTTGAACCATAGTTTCGTAATTTCTGAACTTACTGCATCCTTGAACCGTGAAGTTGAAAAATGTCCGTAATTTTGATAATTAGTGATGAAAAATTGGCAGAAACAAAGAACAAATATACTTTATGCAAACGAGAAGTGCTTATTTTGTGTTATCGGTGACAAGCAGAATCAAAGTGCGTTTCTCTGTATAGAATTACACGAAGTACTAGGAACTGGCCGGTACCGTTCATTTTATACCCTCTTGCACCAGCAAACGTGAAAAAAAAAAGATCACAAAGTCGCAAAAAGCACCTGATTCCAGTTATTATACATAAATAACCCTATCGATACTTCTACTATCTTATCTACCAACTACTATTGAAAATAGTAAAAGGAAAAAGAAACGGACGCAATGTCGAAATTTCACGAGTTTTCTTTCGATACGATAACCGCAAAGTTCGAATCCAAGAGGCTGAACGACAATTGCCAAAGTACCAATTCAGTTCATAATTTTACATTCAGAGGAAAATGAATGCCTTCGTATATTTTCGTCGTTTTTGTTATCCCCCTCGAAAGTAGTTATACATACTGAAATACCAAAGATCTACTTAGCTTGAATAGGAGAGTACCTCAAGTATGCATGTTAACGAGGCGAAAGGAAAAGCCGAAGAAATGCGACGAGTGCGACTCGACGTCCCATTTAACGAGAAACGCCCGTGCGAGTTTGCGTGAGAGAATATTAAAAATATATAATGTAATATAATTCCGCGTTTAAATCAACAATCTAATAATTCGATAATTCATTGAAATTTAATTTATAACGAAAGTGAAGGAAAAAAAAGATCGAAACGAGATAAGATTTTTAAAAAAACTACGTACTTCTAGGCTATCGCAATCATGATAGCCAACTTATTTCCCCAGTTCGTAAGCTAATTATGTATTTTTATATTAAAGTAGCTTATGCGTATACGTATAAATATACATACATACATACATATATATGTATATAATATAGGAACGAGAAATAATATTCATAAGATTTTTTCGAACCTCTGACTAAAGTAGGGTGCAAAAAATAAGATACATGCGACAAATTTATGAAAAATCTTTTTTTTTTTCTTCAAAATGTATTGATTTTTCTTACACGTTACAAACGCAATTTCTCTATAAAAAGAAAAGAACCACAAACACGCAGTCACGGTCGATGACGGCGAATGTAAAACTTGTCCGTCGATACGATGGGGAAAAAAAAGAGGAAAAATTCAATTTTTAACAGTCGCGGACATTCTGCGACGAACTTTAGTGTCAATTCTACGTTGCGCTAGAACTGTGACGAGCCAAATAACTTTTAAATGTAAAATTTGAAATAATATATTATCTTCAAAAGTATTAAAAAGAAAAAAGCGTTTAAGCGTGACCGAATTCTTCCGCCACCGACGAGTGATGCGTATGATTTTTAAGTTTCTTCGTATATCACCGCGTGGAAAGATCAACTTTCGTTTTATCGCAAACAATGTTCCGTTTATCATTAGAGTTAGCTTACGGTAATTAAATGGAGATGTTTTGTTTTTGTTTTCGAGAACGTACGAATACTCTCGAGGTAATCAGTTGTCGTCCTCCTCGTCGATCTTCGGCGCTAGGTAATATCTTATGTGGCCGATATCGCCGATTTTGTACTCGCAAACGAGTGGCACGTCGCCCGACATCGACAATTGTACTTGAGCACAGAGTGGCGTCGCTTTTACGAAACAATTGAGATATCGACAGGAGAAAGTCAGCTTGACGGGTTCTTGCATCTCCACTATGACGGCCTCCTCTTCCTTTTCCGATTCCGCTGTTTGTGCCAATTTAACGTTCGCTGAAAATACGAAGCCAAGATTTAGCGAGGGTCGCGGTGTATTAGCGTAATCCCGTGGATGTAAACATTTTTTTCTCTCTCTCTCTCTCTCGTTTCGTACACAATGGAAGCGGAAGTGTAAACAGTAGGCGAAAGATGGAAAGGGACGAATATCACCGAAACAGTATTAATTCTATGGATCGTAGAATCTCGAGGCTTGTCTCGCGGAAAATCAGTCAACTGATCGCTTTTGTCGGTGAATGAGCCATCGGAGTGACAAAATGTGGAAGATGAAGACACCTCAGAATTATTACACGGTCGCGGTGAGTGAAAAAGAGTCAAATGAATTTAACAAATTTCATTCAATTCGTATCGTGCTAAAGTTATGATTAAATCGACTAAGCCGATGAGCTGCTAATTTTCGTCGTTTTCCTTTTATCCTGATATTAGCTATAGTATTGCTATATGTGTTTGGCGGTGAAACGTGCATCTCGTGGTTAATCGGCAAATTCCGTTGTTTTTTTCCATTCGAAGAGGCGAATTCGTTTTGAAAAAATATATTTATGTAAGCAAAAATACCAGATCCGGTGTCTCCGCTGGCTGTGAACTTAATTCCTTCCTTGGTACACGCTATAGTGATAGCCTCTCCGAACTGACTGAGATCCCTGCATATCCTGGCAAATTCCTGCGACGGCATTTTAACTACGCAAGAGTACTCCGTTTCCTGAACAAGCGGGAAAACATTCGTCATCGGGAACTGTACGGAGACGGAATTTCGTAGAGTATCATTAGGGCGGATAGAAACTCACGGGTATACCGAGATGCTCTTGGTCCATATTTATGAGTTTCATCTCGTATTCGGCTAGCTTCTCTTTCGACGGCGATTCGAATATGAACATTATGGTGTCAGGGTTATCGGCAGCTCTGAGGGTAACGGTGTCGTCGGAGCCCGCGCATTTCAGTATCTTCGACATGCTATCTCAGCGACGAGGATAACAAACTCATTAAAACGGAGATAATTTTTACTCGAGCGTCGAGATGTTTGTCGATCGGGCTTTAATCTCTCCGTGGCCAGGAGGGATCATAACCTTCGCCGTCAGTTGGCGTTAATGGAAAAACTTTAACAATAGTTTTGAGAATAAGAATAGCTTCAAGCCCAAGTGTTTTAAGAAAGTTTTTCAGACGAGTTTTCAGAAAATCGAGGTCTGCGATCTTAAGGTATTCGTTTCGCGTGGCGCCGTATTTTGAGAGGGCGTGAGGGCCATTCTGGATCATTGGAAAATTGCAGTGGCGCTCGATAAAAATAAGTCACAATCGATTATAGACATTTTTACATTTTCTCTGAAGTCGCGACCACGCAAATGTTTCCGCTAGTCACATTTTTCATCAGCGGAAGTTTGCATAGTTGAAAACCAACGAAAATTTGTTTTAATTTTTTTATTTTCGCATTTTCATTATCCAAAATCTTCTCTCGCATATTCAGGCTGAGGTCGCTAATAAGCATCCGGAAAAACGTTTAAGTGATTTTGGGGGATGGTATTGAAGTTTGCATGAGGGTGCAACCAAAGTATTTGCTTTCGTATTGTCCAATGTTTTTTGGCACATTCGACTTTAAAAACCACCGAAACATTTCGGAAGGTCCTTTTGGGGGTTCCATAGCCTAAAATTGGAGAAAATGGATTTGGATAGCAATAAAAATGAAGAAACAAAAAACCAACGGAGAATTCCCGTCGCCTTCCAACGACGCAAACTTCAATACCATTTTGGAGCGCTAAATGTGCCAAATACAATTTCGCTACGAAACTTCCGTCGATTTCCAACTATGCAAACTTCAATGTTATTTTTCCAAGTTTCGTCATTGATATTTTCTATAATCATTCGGTCCTGTTTTTATCACCGTTACAGAATTTTTGGAATTTTTCGCACGCATTGAGCAGTTTATACCAGGCATCTAGTTATTTAGCGTATAATTTTTTAGAGCCGTACATTTTTGTTAAAAGTTCGGTAACGGCTTGAAATTTTGTCCGCGTGCTTGGATTTGTTTTTACTTGATTACAGACGAAAATTAGTCGATCGTTAAATACTCGGGTTCGTGAAAGGAATACCTTAAGCGAATGTGAAAAAGTCAAAATTTTGGGTTTGCTTGGCTCTTGGACGCCGGATTCCGTCGATTCTTAATAATAATCACGATATTTTGTATTATATTAAATATATAAATATCACGAACAATACTAATGATAGTAATAATGTATTAAGTGATCTAAATAATAATCGAAACAAAAAAAAGTTGATTTAGTCATCCAAATAATAATCATATTTTGTATTGTATTGAATATATAAAATTTAACAAGTGATAGTAAAATAGAGAAATTGAAATTCGCTCGAAATTAGAGTGGAAGGGGAAGGCGTCGTAACCTAACTGTAGAATCGACGAAAAAAAAAAGAAACGGAAAAGCAAAATCTTACGTTGGTATACCCATGCCCATGGAGGAATTTCTGTCGCATCTGTATTTGTCAAATCCGTCGCTTCTCAAATTGAGAGATACGAGAGAAACGTGAGCGTTGTCCATAGCCTGTACCTGAATACCCGAGTCCGAGCATTCGAAGGTTGCCTCGGTGAGCAAATCCTTGACGGCGTCCAAAATCTTCTTCAGTATCGAGCTCTGTATCAATCGTGCCTCGAACATTTTGGTGGCTCGTCGATTCAACCGTAACGATCAGCAAGTGGAAACGTCGCGGGCCCGGGTGACGGAAAAAGTCCGACGAAAGGACAATAAACTTCGCGAGCCTGCGAGCAACAAGTTATGTACCGGCGAAAAGTTCACGGCGGACACAATGCGCGGCGCTTGAGCGAAGACAAGGAAAAAAAAAATTACCCGCTCTTTCTTGCCGCTAACGAAAACGCTTCGACCGGATGCAGATGGCGTCCGCGACGTTTTTGGTCGATGCGCGAAAGAACGCGCTCGTTTTAAATCCTCGGTTCTTCGGAGCAATATTTTGCGCGAGGGATTTTTTTCGATCGGTATTCTCCGACACGGATTAATTGATTTTCGTCCATAATCAAGTGAAAATAGAACCCAGTATACTGGTGAAATTTCAAAC